>CAUYQG010046768.1:0-22935 GCA_963574415.1 Tarsius wallacei | reverse complement strand
CAAGCTGGACTCCTTTTCAACTCACCAATAACCCTAGGAACTCTCTACTCCTCATTCTTTTCTCATTTTTCTTTTTTTTTTTTTTTTTTGAGTTGGAGTCTCACGCTGTCGCCCAGACTGGAGTGCAGTGGCCCCACCCGGCCACCGCAGCCTCGACCCGCTGGGCTCCGGCGATCCTTCCGCCTCAGCCTTCCAAGTAGCTAGAACTACAGGCGCGCGCTACCACGCCCAGCTGATTTTTTGATTTATTGTAGAGATGAGGTCTCGCTTGCCCAGGCAGGTCTCGAACCCACGGGCTCAGGCAATCCACTCACCTCAGCCTCCCAAAGGCACGGGATTACAGGCTGAGCCACCGAGCCCGGCTGGGATAACAATTTTTTTAGGCAGGCTCAGCTGACAGAAAACTGAAATATATGTGTGCACACTAGCCCAGCTATACGAATATATCTGTAAGTGTTTCCATGTAATCATGTGTATTAAGCAAAACATGAGTTATTTACTAATGCCGTCAACCCTAATCCATTACACATGGATCATTCTAGCTTTCTCCAATTCCTTTTTTGTAAAAATCCCAGTCCAAATGTGAAAATTCTGGCTCCCATCTGTTATTTATTGACTAAATTGCTCAATTTCTGTTTGTATAGTAGCTTCAAGATTGTTAGCCAAACTTCATGGGGAAGTAGAGAATGTATACTTGCAGTTAAATTTGTTTTTAGTCTTATAGATGTCACTTATTTCCAAAGTTACTTAGGTGAGTACCTTTCCCCCTCACATCTTGTTGTGAGATTACATCATATATTTGTAATATAGCTGGGTTCTCTTGTCTTTCTGCATCGTTTCTTGGGATTTTTCCATAGTCTAAATGACACTTTAAAATTTGCATACATTAAGATTCACTGTGCTATAACATTCTATGGATTTTGACATATGCATAATGCCGGCATCCACCTTTATTGTTATCATACAGAATAGTTTCAATATCCTGAAACAATGTCCTGCATTTCACCTATTGAACCCTTAACACATAGTACCCCTCCAGTCCTGGATTTCAGTGATCAAATATTTCTCTGTATATATGCATCATAGTTTTTTTATCCATTCATCCATGCAAGGACATGTTGGTTATTTCTAGTTTATATGATTATAAATAAAGTTATTATAAACATTCATATGAAAATATTTGTGGGATTATAATTTTTCAAATCAGTTGGGTAAACACCTAGTAGCACCATTGGTGGGTCCTAGAACAAGACTATGTTTAGTTTTGTAAGAAACTGCCATATTGTTTTAAAAAGTGGCTGTATCATTTTGCATTTCAACCTACAATAAATGAGAGTTCCTGTTTTTTAACATCCTTACCAGCATTGTGAGGATATATATTTTCTTAATTTTGTATTTTACCTATCATAATTAGTGTGCAATGGTATCTAACTCCAATTTTTTTTGACAAAAGATGTCCAGCATCTTGCCATATGCTTATTTGACATCTGTATTTCCCATTTGGTTAGGTGCCTTCTCATATCTTTTGCCTATTTTTAATTAAGTATTTTTGTTCTCTTATTGTTGAATTTTGAGTTCTTTGAAAGTTTTGAATACAAATCCTTTATCAGATATGCATTCTGCAAATATTTTTTTTTAAATCTGTGGCTTTTCTTTTATTTCTTTCAAAAGAATTTTTCATAAAGCAGAAGTTTTTAATTTTGATAGTTTGCAATTTGTCAGTATTTATGACTTGTATATTTGGGTTTTATATCTAAAAGCTCTTTACCAAACTCAAGGTCCTATAGATTTCCTCCCATACAATCCTTTAGAAGATCTATGCTTTTGCATTTTGCTTGCTCCCAGCCAATGTTTGGGCATAAAAGTGTTATTAAATTCTCCCTACTCAACAGGGCATTCCTCTAATAGGCTATCTTTTCTCTGGGTTTTCCATTTCAGAGCTGTAGTACAGATAGAATCTCTATTTTAAGCACTTTTATTCCTCTCCTTTTATACATGTTCCTCTCTAAGGCATGCTTTCCCATCTTGAGGTTTTCCCTAACTATGTTCTACCTCTATCCTTTTTCTCTGATAAGTGTTTCCTCCTCTTGCAATTTTAACCTATATTGGCGCTGTCAAGGAACTAAATCATTTCAACATTAGTATGGGACAAAGAACTTTGCTGCTTTTCTCTGGTTTGTATTTGAGTTACTTCTATGAAAGTTTACCATGAAAGAAGATATGTGTTATCTTCTTCGTGATATACTGCAATAGTTATATTTTCTTGAATTTTTCTCACAATCCTAAGAGCCCATAGGCAATATTCTTAAATAAGTTAAGAAGAAAAAAATACATTTTTACTTACACATTTCCTCTACTAAAATTTTCAGATGGCATATCTAGATATGTAATGTTTAAGTCACATTTAAATGACAAGAATTGTATCACAATTGTTATTTTTCTTCACTAGTCATAATGAGAACTTTTAAAAAGATGCTCCTGGAACATACTAGGAAAAAAATATTATATAGTTAAACACATTTCCTTGGTGTAATGCTGTATGAAAATAATAACATTAAACTAAATATTAAACTAGAAAAAATATTATATATTTTTGCCAAACTTGAAGGCATATTTTTCTCATGTTTATCTTCTTTGATTTTAAGATAAGCAGTATATGAGACAAGACTATCCTGTAACAAGGTTGATTCAATTAAAAACAAAACATGTACCATATTAGAAATTAGACATAAAGAAACACCTTGAAAAAAATTCAGCATCCTTTCAGATAAGAGTCTAGTATCCAGAAGATAAAAACAAAATAAAACAAAAAAACCTTTCTCAGCAACTAAAATATATAAAAAAATTGATAAATGATTTGAATAAATATTACTACAAAGAAGATATAGAGATGACCAATAATCACATTAAAAAATGCTCAACATAGTTACATTTAGGCAAATTCAAATCAGAACTACTAAATACTGCTTTATATCCACTGAGGTAGCTGAATTAAATTCTAAAGATAGAAAGACACCAACAAATGTCTAGAATGTGGAAAATTGGAAGTTCAGATATCATTGGTAGATTTTAAACCTGTTCATTCACTTTGGAAAATAGTTTGAGAGTTCTTCAAACAGTTCAACATAGAATTACCATATGGCTCAGCAACTCTGCTCCTTGGGATAAACCCAAAGTAAATAAAAATATGTTCGCACAAAACCTTGTACATAATATTCATAGTAATGTTATTCAACACAGCCAAAAATTAAAAGCAATCCAAATGTCCATCAACAGAAGAATGGATAAACAAACAAAAAAAAGTGACATATATATATCACACCACACACACACACATACACACACACACACACACACACAATGGGATATTATTCTGCAATGAAAAAGAGTGTTATAACCATAGCTATAGAACCTAGATGAACCATGAAGGCAGTAAACTAAGTAAAATAAGTCAGACACAAAAGGCACCATATTGTATGAGTCCATTCACTTGAAATAACTAAAACAGGCAAATTCATAGACAGTGAAATTAGATTAGTGGTTGTCAGGGCCTGGAGGGAATGGATTATGAAAATAATCCAAAATTAACTGGATAAAAAAATGTGGTACATATACACAGTGGAATATTATACAGCCATAAAGAAGGACAAATACATGGACTTTGCAGCAACCTGGATAGATTTGGAGTCAATCATACTCAGTGATTTATCACAGAAACAAAGAACAGAGTTCCATATGTTCTCACTCATAAGAGGACCTTGAACAATTATAATGCTATAAGAAAGCGATTGACAGTAGTGGGAAACTGTCAGGGGAGAGGGGTGGTATTGGCAGTTGAGGGAAACTGCTAGGGGAGGGTGGGGCATACCTCATCAACAAGGGGTACCTGCATGATCAATGTTTATGTACCTAAACCTGAGTTGTACCCCACCCACATCTTTATAATAAAAATAAAATAAAAAAAGAAAATAATCCAAAATTAGACTGTGGTGATGGTCTTACAACTGTGAATATCCTAAAACACCATTCAATTTTATACTTTAACATAATGAATTATATAATATGTGAAAGGATTTGAATAGACGTTTTTTTCAAAAAAGAGCATATCAGTGACCAATAAGCACATTAAAATGTGTTCAACATCATTAATCTTCAATATGTTCCAGGTAGAAAAATTAGATAAGGGTCTTACTCTGCTTCCTCTCCCTAGAAACTGTACACCATACTCAAGCCCATTGTAACCTCAGCTCATGAAGCTCTAAGAAAACAATAACAACAACAAAAATCATACTGATTTTTAGTGCTATAACATAGTTCATTGGAAATTGATTTCTGCTAATAGACTGTCATACCCAGTTGTTTTTGTCTGTGAAATCTTAATAGTCATACCTGAGACAAGATGTATGGGAGAGGAAGGTGTTGTAATCCAAAGAGCTCTACCTGGCTAAATGTAAAATACAATTTAGTTTAGATATCATTGAATAATCTATATTTAAGACAATCTATTTCCAAACATTTTTCTAATGAAAAGATTGCAAAATTCTTACAGTATAAGATTATCTCAAGCTATAATTCAATTAAAAAAAATAGCTTGCATATACAGATGCAGATGCCATTTTTTAAAAATCAGGTAATTATCTTTTTTTAAATAGCTTACGCCATCAAAATCATCCTGTATTTGCAATTTTGAGCAGAATTTGAAGGAAATAACTTGCTTTCAGGATCTCAAAATATTCAGATGAAAAGTGTAAATTTTAGTCTATTATATAGCAACTTTATCTGTTCTGACAGCCCAGCACCACTAGAGTGGTTCACTGATAAAAGGCCCCATGCTCCTGATGTACATTGTTTTAAGTTCCCTAGAGTTCCAAGAAATATGCTATGGTTCGAAGAGAATCCTGGCTAGAAATTGCTGGGGGATCAAACAGTGATGTCCAGTTGGATGCTACGCTCTGGTCTCTTCAAGTGTTTGTCATTTTCGCTAGTGCCTTCTTGATATTTGACCTTGGAATATGTTAGAGGTGCTCTGTGTGACCTTTCTGCCTGGCCCTATTGGGTTATTTCTTCTCTGATATGTTGCACCAGGGACAGTCCCAGGGAGGAATATAAATTAGGCTCCTTCTCATTGATTTCCTTCCATCGAAATTGTCCTCCAAAGACGAGTTTATTTCTGACATCTCTAGACAGGCAAGCTAGTCCCCCCTAAGCTCTCTGTTGTCCTGACCCTGCCTCTGGCAAGGAGGGAGTTCTGCCCTCCCTCAAAGCTATGCATCTTCCCACTGCAGGAACTAGCAGGAGCCCCAAGTGTGCTGGCCACTCTGACTGCCTAAGGCAGGAAACTGGTCCAGTGGTTCTCAGCAGCACTCCTAGAAGCTCTTTTCTATGCTTCTCATGACTCCTTCAGCATCACCCTTCCAGTGTTTGGAGGTCACACTGATGTTATTTATTTTGATTCTTAGTATGCAGACATTCAAATCCCACTCTTCCAGAGTTTGCCTTGGAGCCTCAATGTCACCATAAATGCTGGTTGGGTGGTCACCATAAAATCCTCATATAATACCACGCGAATACTTCCACAGGATAAAGACATCTTCTCATATCTTCCAAAATAATCTATCTCCCTCCCTCCTTCCATCCTATTGTTTTTAATTACAGAAAATGGATTTAAGTAAAACAATGTGATTTTCTCAAAAATAGAGGGAAGATAATGTAAGCACTGAGATAAGTTAAAATCATTAACTCTTGGCACTCTTGCTGTGATATCAGGTTTTAGTCTTCCTGTAAGCGGACTGCTCTACTAGACAGCATAGTCAATTCAGTAGCATGGCATTCTCTGGGGAAATCTATAATGACAAACAGAATACATAGTAAGTGAAGGCGACTAATTATAATAGATTTATAAAAATAGAAATAAAAATATCGATTTACATGACTTCTGAAACAGTCTGTCACTTAGTCACTTTCTTAAATACTTTATCACACAATTAATCATACATATTAGATGTTAATATTCCAAAAGTTCTGTTGGCCATGTGTTATTAATAGAATTTTATAGAAAAAAGAAAATTTACTAGATTTTTATAAAAAAGCAGACAAGAATTTATGTTTGATATAGAGTCTTGCTATTTTTTCCAGTTTATTTATCTTTATATTCTATGTGTTACTAGACTTCATTTTTTAAAAAATGACATGCCCACTGTTCATAGCAGCTGCAATCCATTAGCCTAATGGATTGAAATTATAGGCTGCCTTAGGAATTGTCTATTGTGTGGTAAAATCAAATGTAAACTCTACACTGAAAAGTCTTGACATCATAAAATGTAAGAAATTCAGTACGTTCAGGAAGATGTTAATAAAAAGGACTTAGGATATTTGACTAACCCATCCGAAAGTAATATGACTTTTAGAACAAAACACATGCTATTTATATTTTATTTTTATGTGTAGTGGAGAAATTGCACACCATCAATCACCACCCAACAGTACTAAATGCAAAATGGGTACTTAATTTATCAATTATTCTCTTTTCTTATCAAACACTATATATATCCTTTTTTTAATGAAAATAGTGCCTTGAAGAATTGCTTTCATTCACCCATTTGGAAACAACTACAGCACCACAAACAAAATACTATGGACTATAGAATGGAAAGGTACGTTGCTCGTATACATAGCAAAACCCCACAAATAACTTTTGAAGATATAATCTTATGTCCACTTTGTCATAACTAATACAGAAATACTTGTTCAAATTCTTTTATTCCCTCAGTTGTGTTCCTTTGACATACATCACGTGACATTGTCATCACTCTGGTATGGGAAGTTCCCTGGTCAGTGTCAGTTCCACAAGCAGAAACTCCAGAAGTGCAGGTTTTGACATTCTGGAACTCAGTTTTGACACAAAGAGGAGAGTGAAGAGGGGAATGTTCAGCTTTTCTTTAGGGACCACCCCGTATTGTCAGGGAGCCTCTGTTCATGAGGTGTGTCACCTTTTGACAAGAATCAGTACAGCAAGAGAAATCAGAGAGGAGGGCTTGTGTGCAAGAGGAAAGAAACAGTCATCACTCTGCTGTAGAGGAGCGAGTCACACCTTGACTGACCTTTTTAAGCCTACAAAGAAAATGTAGCCCTGGAAGCTCATTTGCAACTGAGATAACAATGATATTGACAATTAGACCCATGTCTTACCCTTTTGACATTCTGCTTTCCTTTATGCATTTTAGTTATTCTTCAATGAATAGCTTCTTTCCCTATAAATAAACCTAAATTATTGTTATAGAATGAAAGTTTGTTTCCTCTTTCAAAATTCTCATACTGAAGCCCTAACCTTCAATGTGAAGTTATTTGGAGGTGGGGCTTTTAGGGATAATTAGTCTTAGATGAAATAATGAGAGTGAAGCCCTCATGATGGTATTAGTATCCTTATAAGTAGAGGAAGAGAAGAGAGCTCTTTGTTTTTTCTGCCATGTGTGAAGACAGTGAGAAGATGGCAGTCTACAAGCCAAGAAGTGAGCCTTCACCAATAACTGAACCTATTGACACCCTGATCTTGGACTTCCTAAACTCTAGAACTGAGAGAAATAAATGTATGTTGTTTAAGCCACCCAGTCTATGGTACTCTGTTACAGCAGCCAGAGCAAAGGCAATAATTTATATTTAGAAACTAAAGCAAATATTGAAAACTGCTTAGTTACTTAAAGGTTAATTTTTAGGCTTAGTATTAACAATATCAAACTTCAGAGATAGAAAATAGTCACACTTTGAATTATAAATTCTAAAAAGGGGCAAGAAAATAAGAAGGGATTTCTACTAAATTACACATAAAGGTCACCAGAAAATTATGACCAACATTAAACCAAGAGTTAACATTTAAAATGGTAATAATCAAAGGATAAAAATAAACCAGATTTTGCATATAAAATTTTTCTATTTAAGTAAGTGTCTGAAGTAAGGAACAAAACATTGAATGATATTATGTTGGGGTTTAATTTCTTTCTAGGAAAAAGCTTGTCATTTAGAAATTTAAAACATCTTACCAGATGATAAGAATGCTCTTCATTTTGTCTCTTTATCTCTTCTCTATCTCAATCTCTGTCACAACACACACACACACACTTCATTCACTTATTTTTACTTAGTCTAACAACATTCAGTGTTCTCTGATCATTGACTTCTAATTTAGTTTGGAAGACAAAATGTCTACCAATTCACTCAGAACAGACATTTATCCAGTGCCATTATTGTGTCAATGATATATACAAATCCTAGCTAAATAACAAGAACATTTGAAAGACTTAAAATGGGGAATGGTAGATTCAATGAACTAAGATCAGTATTATTGATATTTAAATTAAAATTCTGACAATATCATCTAAAGTACTTAACTGAGTAAAAGAAACAGAAACAAAAAAGCAGAGTCTAGGTACAAGCCATGGGAACAAAGACCAAGGTAAAAATTTTGAAATAGGTGGTGCAGTGAGGAGTCACAAATCTGGGACTTGTCCTGCGAGGGTACTTATTTGTGGCACAGATTAGGTGTGGAAAAGAAATATCAGTTAAGCCTGTGGAAGACAGGGAAAATCTCATGATACCACTGTTTCTTAAGTGGGACTTGGAAGAACAATATTTAGATAGAGGTAGAAAAGAGGGAAGCCATTTCAAGTAGTCTATTCATGAAAATTTGGCACAAATCTAAAATGGAAAAGGAATATTGACATGAAAAGGCAGGAAAATTTAGACAAAATATAGGTATAGTGGAAGCAGGACATTAGCTACATAATAACTCACTGAATTTATTCAAGAGAAAGACATTTTCAATTACCTAAGAAAAATATATATGCATATAATTTCATACCATTTCAGATACTTAATAGAACCTATACTTCCATGTAATCACTTCAAGAAAGTCTCATTTAGGAAAGCCCTTACTCAGGTGTTTTGAATGGAGAAAATTCAGGATTGGCGTGCCTAGGACTGACAGACACTGTGAATAAGGACTCTGCCCTTCCTTGTTCACTTTTTGTCTTATCTTACAAGGGATCTGGGGAGTAGAGATACAGATCCCATTTTGAATGCAAGGTCCTGAGGACATAAAAGAAGAGTGACACATATTGGAACTTTTGCAAGGTTTATGGTTCTTTGCTGCCACTTTTATTTCCAGATGGTGATGCCTCATTTGAATCTTTAACTATTGTCAAACTCTGTTGACCAGCCTGATCAGTTTGTGAGCTAACTTGGAAGTATTAATATATAATCAAGTTCAAGTTGAGTAACCTCAGCTGATATTATATGGAAGAAAGCAAACATGTTCCCACTTAGATACCCCTAAATTACATATGCATAAACAAAATACATGTCCTTGGGTTTTATAATCCACCATGTCTTGCAGGGTCATTTTATAGAAACATCATTAGTTGGAAAACAAATTTAGTACCAGAAATGGGATGCTGCAAGGACAAAGCACTAAACTTGTGGTATTGCCTCGGGAAAAGACAGTAGGCAGTTACTGGAAAAACTGTAAGAAAATTAGAAATTGAAAGGCTGGAAAAAAAGATGAGTAATAATACATAGTGGCAGAAAACTTAACAAAACTATTACCTGTGGTATGGTGTATAGAAATTTTACCTAACAAATTGCTGGATCCAGCTACGGAGATTTCTGTACAAACTAGATCCAAATTATTTGTTTTAGGGTCATATAACAAATTATGAAATGAGAGACAAGCTAAGAAAGGAAGTTAAATTTTTTTTAAAGAAGAATTGAGAGAAAAAGTAAATACAAAAAAAAATTTGAGTTCAAGTGTAAAATTAGTTTTTGGCCTCAGTGCCTTGCAGCAAAAGATTATAAAATTAAGTGACATTATGGCAAATATTCAGGACACTGTCAGTTGAACATGGTCTCAGGGGAAAAAAAATCAAAGAACTATCTGAAAGATGTTTTATAAGACTTCAGAAAGATACAATATAATGCCTTACAGACCACCTAATATTAGTTTAAGATTAAAGCATTTTTCTACATTATTCTCATAAGCGAAGTACAGAAAACCTGGAAAACACACAGGTTGTGATTCTGGTCTATGATGTAGCTTTAAATTGGCATACAGTTCCCCCATGGAAACTTTAAGTTTGCATATGTAGACTAAATGGGCAGAAATGGTACAAAATGAAAAGAAGACTTTGGGCTCCCAAACTTTACCTGGCTGCAAATGCAAATGATTTATCTCATAAATGAAGACATGACTATGAAAGAGTGTGACCTATCCTACTGAGAATAATTCCTAAGAATCTTACCTGGATCCTAATCAAAAACTGTCAATATGTCTTTGGCTTGATTCTAAAACTTCTGTGAACGTGTGGATTTCATGTGCCTCCCATCACTCTCTTCTTTCTATTTGAATAAGAATTTCTATTGTGGTTACCCTATGCCTGTCATGCCACTGCATGTTGGAAGTGTGATATGATTAATAAATTTTCTTTTTCATTCATTGTGCTCACAATTGTGAGGCACAGAATTTGGAGAAGCAAGGGTCTGCATCTGAAGAAATATGTCAGAGAACCTCATTCTCACTTGAACTTGGATAAATAATGAGATCCTGGACATCAATTCAGTGCATAATGAGGAGACTTTTTCGTGACTTTGAAAATGGGGCGTGCATTTTTCATATAGAAATACTGTACATGACTTGTAATTAGAGAGCACACTGTGTTTTAAGCCTTATTTTACCTGTCTGGTGCTTTGCTATGCAACAATAGATGATCACAAGAGGGTGTCAATTGAGATTGAGAAAGAGTAATTTTGAAAATGTGAGGATAGAACAATATGTATAAGGTTGTCACCTAGAAGAAATGAACTATAAAATATAGTGTGATTGACAGTTAGCACTCACTAAAGGCCTGATTTGTTTAATGTGTTGTGATTCATAATTTAATTACTCCCCCCCTTTTTTTTAATTTAGGTCTCCTTTTCCAGTAACTTTCACTCATATAAATACAGTTCAAGAACAGGATATCACTGAAAGAGTTCTCAGAGCATCAGGTGACCACACAGATCACAATCTGGCTTGTGACTTTTTTCATCTCAGCTACTAATCAAATGAAGAGAAGAGGTTACAGAGTTGTGGAAGTTACAAAAGAGGCAGACACACAGAGAAAAGGCTTTAAGTGGACTCTAAAAGTCAATAAAAATTATGGACAGTAGAAAAGACAGTAAGTAGAAATGATAAGAAGTGGGATAGAAATTATAAGGAATGGGATATATATGTCATATACATGAAGGGGACCCAAAGTAAACCAGAATTGATTTATCAGAAATTGTATGTTATTTTTACATGTGTAAACTTCAGTCACCTTTACACTACTCTTCATTTGACACAATACACCTATTGAGATGCTTTTTCCATTGCTGAAAACAGGTTTTGGACTCATCAATTTTGAGGCCTTTTAGTTCTTCTGCCATTTTTTTTGTTTCACCCTTTCTACATCAGCAAAATATTTTTCTTTGAGGACTTGTTTCAACCAGGAAAACAAACAAAAACATTGCTTGAGGCAAGATCAAGTGACTGAGGAGGATGGGAAAAAGGCTCATGCTGTTTTGGCCAAAAACTGCTGAACACTCAGCACAGTGTGGTCAGCACATGCTGTTGTCATGGTAGAAGAACCAGTCACCTGTTTGCCACCACTTGGGATGTTACTTCCACAAATTGTGATGCACAACAATGCTAGCCTGTACATTGATGCTGATGGGTTCCTAGAACACTTTCCTGATGGCAAAGCCTGTACTACAAGGGGTCCAGCCTAAAAATAATAATAATAATAAAAAGACAATTTCGTTTTTTGGGGGATCCCCTTTGTATCTCTCTCTCTCTCTCTCGAGAGATATAGATATATAGTTATAGATATAGATATATAATCACACACAGTCATATGTATATGTGTGTGTGTATATATATAAAATCAGCAATAGAATAACAAAGCATAACATTTAGAAAAAATAAAAAATAAAGGAGTTGATTTACAGAAATGTCTCAACTATGTAATCATTCATGCATTTGTTCATTCAATTATTCATTGATCCTCTCACAAAAATACAGTGAGCACTTAAAATGACACCTACTACTGCTTGTTTTGATTTGTGCTGTTCCCAGCAGTGTGGATGCCATTGCTTCAAGTGCCACCAATGCAAATGTCAATGCAGTGAAACAGAGAAATTACATCTTCTGATTTAAATAAAGTTTTAAAATTTCAGATTACCTGAAATGGATTTGTGGACACCCAGGGTCTCCAGATAACCTTTAGAGAATTGCTGTTATTCATCACTGAAAATGAATGAATTCCAAATACACAAAAAAGGTGGATATATACTAGAAACATGAAATTGACATTAAAATTACAATACAGAAAAAAGGGCAAGTATAATACTGCCTAGAAGAACAAATATATATTTTAAAATTCTATTTTGTAATAACAAGACAATAATCTTGACATGCACTTATAGTTGAAATAAAAAGAAAGTGCCAGCCTCACTTAAAATGTACTTTATAAGACAGTAAACTATTAATTGTATTGAACCTTTATACTTGAATCTGATCTTTTGAATAGTCAGTGTGAAGAGCTGGAAAATAACACAAAGCTCTCCAAAATGCACATCACTGTAAGATCATCATTTAGTTTGTTGCAAGCTGAAGTATTTGACTTGCAATAGAATATCTTTGCTTAAAACTGACTGACAGACAAACTGTCATTTGGGGATTTGGCAGATATGGTCTCAAAAATTAACAGTGTGAATTTGTCTCTTAAAAAAAGAAAAAGACTTTGACAGTATTTTTACCAGTGAAAGTTTTAAAACTTTTTTTTAAGTTAAAAATTGACCTATTTATTGATCTAGAAATTCTACACCTTGGTGTTTATGCAAAAGAAATCAAATAAAATGCCCACGAGAACTTACACAAAAATGTTTATTTTAGCCTTATTCACAATTGTTAAAAACTTAAAACAAATCAAATGTTCACAATAAAAAGATGAACTTAAAAATTTATAGCAAATTTATAAGGTGAAATACAATTTAGCAATCAAAAGAAAAAATTACTGATAGAAACAATATAGACGAATTTTACAGACACTATGTTGAGTGAGAAAAGCAGGATATACACACAAACACACAAACACAAAGATACAATGTATGATTGTGTTTTTATAAAGTACAAGAAAAGATTAAAGTAATCTATTGTGATAGAAGTAACAAAATAGTTGATTGAACAAAACATTTAAGATCTGTGTCTTTTTTTTTTGTCTGTAAGTGATATCTGAATCTTTAAGATAAGATAAAATTTTCAATCAATAATATTTTATATTTTCTCCAACAGGGTTTATGACACTGGTTTGTTAATAGCTTAAACACAATCTATTTGGCATTGTTAAAAATAATTGATGACAATTTATTTTTCATACTGTCTTGATGATTGCAATTTTCTCCTCTCCTTGCCTTTACCATTCTGATTTGATAGATTGCCATTGTTTATTTATTTATTTATTTTGATTTAAGTCATTACATTTATTATTATTATTATTATTATTATTATTATTCACTCTATTTTAAAATGAAGGGTACAATTCAGGATTAAGTATACAAGTGATCATCATACAGGAAAAATTTGGGCCTCCCTTTTATCCCCACTTTGTCTGGTTTGAGATCAGGTACACTTATTAATGTTGTATGCCCCCCTTTCCTCCTCTGGCAGTTTCTGGCTGCTGCCATCAATCCCCTTCTTATAGTATTATGATAAATGTTCAGGGTCCACTTAGGAGTGAGGACAATTTTTAGACTTTAAAAAAGGTTATAATTTTGGAAAAGTATCCACCACTCTCTTTAGACTGAACAGTATTCAAATACTTGGATAGTTTTTTGGTGAAATATTAGAAATATGAATTTTTGATATTGTAAAATGTTATGTGTCAAAATTTGGAAATGTGTAAAACCTCAAAATAATATCCTCTGAATGAGAAACGCATAATGTTACAAAAGCATTCAATTAACTTTTAAGAAGCAACCACTAGCAGAATGTTGATGCAGAACCAAGGAAGAATATACACAATTATATAAAAAATCTACTGAAATACTCATCCCTTTTTAAACAATGTATTCCTATGAGACAGGATTTTCTTCAACAAATACTTTAACCAGAACAATATGTCAAAAACACATTGATGTTAGAGCGAATATTTTCTTTTTAAATAGACATTAGCACAACATACAAATATGTATAACAACTGCCAGTCTTCTCAGCAACTTTTTGGAAAATATACTTTAAAATTAGGTTTCTTTTACACTGTTGGTAGGAGTGTAAACTGATACAAACTCTGTGGAAAATAGTTTGGAGATTCCTAACAGTTCTAAAAATCAACCTTCCATACGTCCCACATTCCCCCACAGTGAATATACCTGGAGGAACTCAAATCACTCTATGGAAAAGATACCTGCACGTGCATGTTTATTGCAGCATTATTTACAATAGCAAAAACATAGAACCAACTGTGCTGCTCATCAAAGAGGACTGGATTAAAAAAATGTGGTACATATACACGATGGAATATTATGCAGCCATAAAGAAGGACAAAACTATGAACTTTGCAGCAACTTGGATGGGACTTAGAGTCTATAATACTGAGTGATCTATCACAGAAACAAAGAACTGAGTACCACATGTTTTCACTCATAAGTGGACCTTGAACAATATCATAATACTAATAGAAAGGAATTGGTAGTAGTGGAAAACTGCCAGGGAAAGGGGGAACACATAATTAACAAGAGTACCTGCATAATGAACATTTGTATGTCTAACCCTGAATTGTACCCCACATCTTTAAAATAAAAATAAATTAAATAAATACATAAATACATAAAATTGGCTATTGTTAGCATATCATGGGTTTTTGTAAATTTTACATTAATTAAAATTTTAAGAATCTGTGTTTCACAAGTACTGTAAATATCAATGCATATAACTCACAAAAACAAAAGAATTTTGGACTCTTTAATATATTTTTAATGTATAATCTTTTCCTAAGACTTAAAAGTTTTAGAATTATTCCTGCATAATATCTCATTTTTTAAAAATATAATACACTTTATCATTTATGCTGTTTTAGGTGAACATTTGGGTTATTCCAGATTTTAGTTATGACAAACAAGTTTCTATGATCCAAGACTGCTGTTTTATGTGTCTCCTACTACATTTTAGGCAGGAGATTTTCCAGAATGCATATAGGTGTGGAATTGGTTAGTCACAGGATATATACATGCTCAGTTTTATAAGATAATGCTAATTAGTTTTACAAATTGGTATACTAATTTAGATTTCCATCATTATTGCATAACTTTTTTTTTCTAAATCATCACCAGCAATGAGTGTTGCTAAATGTTCTTAAAGTTTGACAATTTAATAGGTAGAATATTGGTAATAACTTTCATTATATTTTGACATGTAAACAATCTCTTCAGATCTTCTCTTTTATAACATGCTGATGGTCTCTTCTGGTAATTTTTTATGGAGTTATTGTATTTATTCCACTTAATTAGTAAACTTCTTTCTATATTTTAGTGGTGATTTCCTTGTCAATTATTTTAAGCATTAAAAATGACTTCTCCATGTTAAGGAATTTTATATTAAAAATGCTTTGTATTTCAATGTTATTTAATAGTTTATTTGTTCTATTTTTTAGTGTTGTTTGTGGCTTTTTAAAAGGTAGCCTTTATCATCTTTAGGTTATATGTATACTTTCTTGTACTTTTTTCCTAAATATGTTAGAATGTTTGTGCATAGCCAGAATTCTAGAGATGCTTATTTCTTAACATTGTTGCCCATTCTTTTTTCAGTCAAATACAAAGCTAGGTACTACTATGAAGGAACTTGAAGATGCCATTTAAGTCCCAAATTAGTTGATTTTCAGATATGGAAATTTTCCTGGTGGGTCTCACTCAATCCAGCATGTCCTTTAAAAACTCAGTTGTCTCTAGGTAATAATAACAACAACAGCAGCAGCAGAAGTAGAAGTCAGGAAATTTCAAAATACCAGAAGGATTTGATGTACTGTTGCTTGCTTGAACATGGAGGGCCCATCTGAAGAGAATGTAGGCAGTCCTAAGAAACTGAGTGTGGTCCCTTCTGAGAGTCTGTGAGAAAACAGGAACCTCAGTTTCACAACCACAGGAAATTGAATTCAGTCAACAGTGTTAGTGAGCCTGAAAGCAGATTATTCCCCTGAGTCTCCAGAGTAGAATCCACATTGGCAAACACCCCGGACTTTGTGAGAACCTTAAGTGGAAAACCCAACTGAGCTTCCTGGACTTTCGATCTATTGAACTGTAAGATCACAAATGAGTGTCATTTTAAGTCTTTAAGACTGTATAATTGGTGTTGTTGGCAATAGGAAGCTAATATATTTTGCCTACGCATTTTATGTGAGAACTTACTAAGAATTTAATTTTATTTTTTCCCTATAAGCAATAGTATATGACAGAAACTAGGGGACCATTTTTATATTCCACATAGATGATCAGTTCTTGTAAAACAATTGCTCACTCATACTTAATGCAGAAATCTCTAAAGCTAAGTAATATTAAACCTCCCTCCTTCAACGATGAACCTTATAACACCTTTGTTCTGGTCAACCTTTCCCTGATACACTGATATTCTGTAGAATTTTTAACATGTTTTAACTCCATAAATTAACCATTGATATTATTATGAAAATATTATTGTCATTACTGTTATTAAGATATTTTTATAATTTAGCTCAGTATTTTGTATTTGCCTACAAGTTTACTGCTTTCTTCACATCATTCCTTGTACATTTCATTTCTCACATCTCAAATCTTCCAAGATTCTTTTTATTATTCCTGAATTTCCTGTAGTGAAGTTATGCTGGTTGAATACTTCAGCCTATTATTATTATTATTTTATTTTTTTTGCAGTACTTAATGTCAAAGTAGCAATTATCAAGGGCAGCTCTGAAGGTAGCTTGTTAATCATTAATTTTACCATATCATTTTATGGATGAGAAAAGTGACCTCAGAATGGTTTTAATTTTACCAAGTCCACATAGAAACTCAGCAGGAAAACTAGGATAAAATTTCCAGGCTTCTGGTTTTCTTAGTTTAATATTCTCTTCACTATTCACTCTCCCACATTCTCTCTGAAGCACTCTCATTTAACTTATCTTCCTCTTCCTGCTATGACATCTTGTCTGATTTTCAGAAATGCATGGGAAGTTGAATGAGAGAATACTGCACTGCAAACGCTCTTTGTGAGTGTGTTTATTTGAGCACAGTCGTAGGTTTTTCCTAACAATATCTGCATAGCCAGGCTTCCAAATTTTATCCCAGTATTGGAGTGCTTGTATGACAAAGTAATAGTTCCTGCTCTGTTGTTCTGCTCCTGGCACCTATCAAATAAAGTTGTCTATCACCATTCATTTATAGAGGAAGTCTTGAGAGTATTGATTTTTAATTATTTCTTTTGAGCATCAGTTGTATTGCATTTCATTTAATGGATACAAATAGAGTAGATAAAATCATCACATGAATATTTCATAGCATAGTTAAAATTATATTTTCATCGAATGTATTTGGGTATATTATTTAAGAAGCTATATAAATGACACTTTACATTTATCTACTGGGCAACAATAAAATAATGCAAGATTTTTAGTAAAAAAATCATCTATTATTTTTGTTTATAGCTTATAATTTATCAGTGTTTAAATTGTCTTTAGAAATAGAATATGGCTCGCTACTTTGTTATTTGCCATTAATTGCATGTTCATTGTGCCACAAACTCAGTGAGTTTAATTTGAAAAATTCTTAATATATGTACTGTTATTTATTCTGCATTTGTATCATCAAAGAATCTTATAAACTGTTAGTGAATCAAATAAACCTAATTGATTAAATGTTCGCTGAAAACTTATGAGTCTGATTAGTCAATGAGCGTTTTGCATACAAATCATTTTGTGCTGCTTGGGTACATTTAAGGCATCTCAGTGAATTTTATAAATGAATATTGACATTTCAATATTGCTGCATTTTGCTAACACATTATCTGATAGCAACAAAAATAAGCAAAGGAGTTTAAAGAGAAGGGAGTTTAATTTCACATATAAAACAGATCAGTCTCTGTTCAGTATGTGCAATTGAAGAGATTAATCTTTGGTCAATGCCTCATGGTGAGCATCATAATCGAAATGGAGAGGCCACAGAGCAAATCAGCATTGTTTACAGCTATCTACAGGCGTGTTTCCTTATTTCTCTACTGAGCTAGTCTCTGTAGTTGTTAATCCAGAAATCAGAGTCCCTGCACAGAAATAATAAAACACAGTGATTCAACACCAAATATATAATCAGTGGACAAGAAAGAAATAGCTGTCTTGTCTTCAAAGTGATATTTTTCTTATACAAATAATTCATTCTAATGGGCTAGTTTGCCTCAAGTATGCTACAGAGTTGTCAATATCGTGGCTACTTCTGCCATGTCTCTCTTCTTTGTGCTCTCAGATCTGCCTTGGATGTTCTTTACTTTTTTATTGACTTCTGTCTGTAACTCTAGGACTTACGTCCAACTCACATGTTTCTCCCATGGGCATTTGTTTCAAGGGAAGAGTGATGCCAGAAAATTCAAACCACCATTTACAACCAAGTTCATAGAATTACATTAACAGAAAGTTTGCAAATACAAATACTGAAGGTTAGTGATAACTGGAGGGAATTTTGAAATAGATACAATTTGAAAGCTGGTGAAAAAAAAACAAACTTACTGTTCCAGCATTCCACAGAAAAACTACAAATACCAAAACATTGTAATCCTCAGCAAGAGTCCCTAGCATTACTCTCTTGATTTGTGATTTGTCCTTTTCTCTCAAATTTCGGAGTCTTATTCATCAATCATTCCAAGTCATATTTCTAAACTTCTTTTGAAGCTTTACTCACTCCCACAAAAATTGCTCTCAACTTATGATTCTTTCTTTCCTGTCACCAAGGCAATACAAACAAAAAGATCTCACATCAGTAAATTCTACAGGTAAATATTATCTAGTAAACAGTGAAACCATACAGAACTTCAGAGGCTGTTTGAGCTGGACTGTGACTATCCATGTCTGGTCAGCCTCTCTGTTGTTGTGGTAACTTTTGGACTTAATACCTGTGTATGCACACATATACAGACATAGATTAAAAAGGAAAATTTAATATGAATCTTCATGGTAGAACTGTTCTAATTTTATATCAAGGGATTTTTTTCCTTTTATTAAGTGTTACATGAAACACCCAGATTTCCTTAACCTTGAAATAATATTATTTTTTACCTCTTTTTTTCTGTTTCCCAACAATGTCAAAAGTCATTATCACTTCAGATATGTAACTTGAGAAATGCAGACCTCTTAAAATGTCTCACCAGACCTCAGGATATCTGATAGCTGTACTTAGTTTCACAAGACTTGCAGCAACTCTGAAATTAAAGTATGCTTTTTAAAAATTTTTGGACAGTTAATATTTTTAGAAAAACCAAATCTTTTCCTTGATCACTAGGAATATAAAGAGATATTTCCAGATAAACCATTCCAGCTGCTTTCCCTTGCTGTCAATTGAAGACGAGAGGGCATAACTGGAAGAAAAGGGAGGGTTTAATTTCAGCAAATGGGTTACAGGGAGACAGGTCAGCATCTTTACCAAAAGCCAGCTCAAAGTAAAAAGAACTTATTTTAGTATTCTTACCCAAAATTCATAGCCCTTCATCCACCATGAGTTAAGATTAAGAAGCCTGCAAGCACCTTTTGTGAGACTCAAGATCTACATTAACATTTTCTAGTATGCGACCGCTGACGTGATATTTTCAGGTAACATTCTGGAATGATAACATGTTCTTTACAGTTTCCCAGAGGAAGGGGCAAACAATTGCAAAATAAGGAAAGAACAGAATGTTACAACATGTAAAGGGAAAAAAAGGCTTTAAATTGCTTTAAAACACAATTTATAACAAACTCTTGGCACACGATGAGTTTATTAACTTCTCTCCCCCGACCTCAGGGAAAATTATCTGGGTAGAGAAATTAATGTTTTAATTACAGACAGATTGATAAGACTTTTAATGTATCTATATTACAGTGTACAGAGAAACAATAGAAATGTTCTTTCTTGCTGAAACTACTTTTGAATTAATGGGATATGTCAGGAAGAAGCAATGTGTTAAGAAATCATAGGACTTATCCCTTCACAGACAGACCACGTTGCTGGGAATATTATTGGGTAGCCTTGGTGATTAGAACATAAGTTGCTATTGGGTTTAGTATTTTCCAGCCACAAACTTCACCTTTAAAACCAACCAGATATTTTCAATTTGTGTTGCAGGTTACCAGGACATTTGTTTTAGAATTTATAAAATCTGCCATTGAGTCAGCAAAAATATATTAAACTTTTTGCTCAAATGCTAGTGTAGGGGGAAGAACTGTTGCCTCAAATAGGTTACAACAACAAATGCTCAATTAGAAAGATAATATTTTTTTGTCTTATGTATTATAATGCTCAGTTTCTTTCCCTATAAGCTAGTTATCCATCATCCAAAGCTGTTCTTTATGCTAATATAAAGTAAGATATATTTTGTTTTTAAACAAAGAACAGCCCATATTTTTAAAATAGTATTTTGGACTTTGGTGTAGTTGTGATCAAAATTGTATAATTAAATTTCCTCCTAGGCATAAAAAATTCAGTTTTGGCCAATGTAATATACAGTGGAAGGGTAAAAATTATCAAATTAACTGAAGTGATTTACTCACTTGAAGAATTAAATCATTCATTTGAAAAAAAATCCAGAAAATTACCTATTAATTGTTGATTTTGAAAATACAAAAGGAATTGTTATGAATTGCTGATATAAGTATAATTAATTAATATTATAAGCAAATAATAAAATTTTGCATGCCTGAAGGACTTACTTTATTTATCTACCTTGATCAAATTTTCATGGTCAATGTCATTCTCCTTAGCATCATCCTGGTTTCTGGACCACTCCATAAAGAAGCCAGTGAAGAGACATTGATTAGAGATTGGAAAATATAAAATGTTTTCATATACAGCTACATTTATCTTCCAACTGAAACAAATTGACACCAAGGACATTTTGAACAAAGCCTGAATTTGAAATGTTTATCAGCTGCTTTTTTACTTCAGTATATCTGTTGCATATTATTATAGAGAGTCAAGGTTAGTAAAATTGGTATACTATTTTCAAAAATATATGTAATTTACATTATACATGTATTTTCTAATTTATTAAGGGAGATTAACTTTGAAACAAACTAGTGACTCTTTATGGCTGGTTATGTGGACAGTCTTCCTATGATGTTTGCCAAAACAATAAAACATTGTTTAAACTAATCAATTTTAAAAGCTTCTACATGATTGAGAAAACTGGAAGATGGTTAGTTGCAATCTTGTTCATAGTAACAATTGAGAAATTGTAAAAAATTGGTGAAATTAATTCTTCATAAAAATTGTTTAGGTAATGATTTTGCCAATATATTTGGTATTTCCTTACAGAATCAAAAATTTATCATGCAGGGTAGAGGGAAACCATGAAGACTAAGTGAATAATAGTAGAAAGTAAGAAAAAGTGCAAAGTGGAAACAAACTTTTATTCATAATATTGGACTTTGGATTTGATACTGCTTAAAGTAGATTTAAGATGAAAATTATAACTGTCCAAAAAAATGTATTTGGCACTTAGTCAATGAAGATATATAAAATGAATCTCATAGGTTGCTCTTTTGGGTTTAAATGATTGTTGTGCAAAAAAATTTAAAAACCCTTATGAAACACCATGCTTGACTCCATGATAGAAATGTAGCCAAAATATTAAAAACTTTTATAAACATCATAGAATTTTTTGAATATATAATTCAGAAGGATATATTCTAAATTATAAATAAAAATATTTTTCTACACTTTGCTTTTTATTAAATTGACAATGTATCTTGAAATTCAGCTTTAAATAGTATATAGAGATATTCTTATTCAATTTTTAGCTGTCTAGTACTGTCACGTGTATTTTCCATAATTTGACAACTAATTTCATATTTATCAACATGAGTTATTTCAAGTCTTTTGCCATGACAATCAATAATTCAATGAATAAATAGCCTTGTGAATTTGTCCTTTTGTATTTTGAGAATAGTTTCCTAGAAGTGAGATTACTAGATCAAAGGGGGAAAAAAAGCATATGCAATTTTGTTAGATATTACCAAATTGCTATAATAGGGGTTGAATCATTTTGCATCTGGATGAATAAACACTTCCCTTATGGCCTCACCAACAGTGTATGTTGTCAAGCTTTAGCATTTATTTTTTGCCATACACTTTGTGCTTTTCTTCTTTTAAAATCATAATAAAGCAATGATAGTATTTCTTTTTTAAATAATCAGAATCTACAACAATTAACTCAGGCAGACATGTGTACTTACCATAAACACAGACCATCCCTGCTTATTTTACATTATGAAGGAGTTACAAATGCAAATGGTGGTCTTCAAGGACCAGTACTTTCTATAAGAGCCATATGGCTGTTTCTTTTCTACAAGAAATATGGCAGATTTAAATGTGAGCAACACTCAGTATTGCTCTCTTATGTCACAACTCAAATTCTTTTTTTTGTTTTGTTTTGTTTTTGTTTTTGAGTTGGCGTCTCACTCCATTGCCCAGACTGGAGTGCAGTGGCCGCTTCCGGCCACCGCAGCCTCGACCTGCTGGGCTCCGGCGATCCTTCCGCCTCAGCCTTCCGAGTAGCCGGAACTACAGGCACGCGCTACCACGCCCGGCTAATTTTTTTTGATTTATTGTAGAGATGAGGTTTCGCCTGCCCAGGCGGGTCTCGAACCCGCGGGCTCAGGCAATCCA
>CAUYQG010046767.1:0-54409 GCA_963574415.1 Tarsius wallacei | reverse complement strand
CAGCCATAAAAAAGAGCAAAATCATGGATTTCGCAGCAACTTGGATGGAACTAGAATCTATAATACTGAGTGACCTCTCACAGAAACAAAGATCGGGGTATCACATGTTCTCACTCACATAGTGAACCTTGAACATCCAACGTAATACTATAAGAAAATGACTGACAGTGGTGGGAAATTACGGGGAGGGGAGGGGAGGGGGGATGGGATTAATGATACTCAATATCTGTCTGGGGACGGGGAGACACCTCTTATCACCAATGGTGTCTGAATGAAGCATATCTGTATACCTAATCCTTAACTGTACCCCACAATACGATAATAAAAAATACTGATTATATAAAAAAAATAAAAAATAAAAAATAAATAAATAAATAAAATAAAACACACTGAATCATAATTTTTCTTTGTATACTATGAATGGTTTTCAAACCACTGAACCCAGGAAAGCCAAGGTCTTTTGGCCAAGACCAACCTGGATAAGCCCTGGTTTGAGGTTTGGTTTGATCTGGAGAACTGGGCCTGGCTCCTCTGTTTTCCTGGCTCCTCACTTTGGTCCTGAGAGTCTAGGAGTAAATATTTATTGTCCCTTACCCTTTTGGATTGAAGTTGATTTTCCTGTATTCCTGGCTTAAATGACTCTCTTGATGCTTTTTTTTTTTTTTTATTTATAACCCAATATACTGCTTTGATGAATCAATACCCCTTCCACTTTTTGATGGGATTCCCTGATCTCTTATCTTGAGGGACTTGTAAATTAATTCTTGGCTAATGGTGCCTCTAATTCTAGCTAATGTTTGCTGGAAACAACATTTTCTATCTATCCATTGTCTTCCTTTTGAGGTGCTCAAGGCACTTGACACCATTCTGTGGAGGCTGATTAAGGAAAGCCTGTGAGGTCACTTGTCATATGTGTTTAGAACCTCAGAAAAGGAACCAGTATTACAGATGGGATTTAATTGGAAAGACAGGAGAGGGATATTATATTTCAGGGTAGAGATGCTATTGAAAAGTGTTGCTATTTTCATTATTTTTATTGATAATAAGCATAAAGCTCACTTAGTTACAAATTATGAAGTACACTATTCTTGGGATCAGGGAATGTTTTCTTTTGCTTTTATATTTCTCCTAGTATCAGCTATCACCATAATGCTGCATAACAACAAAATAGCCCATGCAACTGAAATAACACGCAACTGTTTTTTTTTTTTTGAGTTGGAGTCTCATTCCATTGCCCAGGGTGGAATGCAGTGGCACACTCATGGCCACTCCAGTGTCGACCTGCTAGGCTCCAGCGATCGTTTTTCCTCAGCCTTCCTAGTAGCCAAAATTACAGGCACGTGCTACCACACCTGGCTAATTTTTGATTTATTGTAGAGATGAGGTCTCGCCAAGTTGCCCGGGCTGATCTTGAACCCGCAGTCTCAGGCAATCCTCTCACCTTGGCCTCCCAAAGTGCTGGGATTACAGGCTGAGCCAAAGAGCCCAACCAGCATGCAACTATTAACATTAATTTCTCATTTATGCATCTGCAAGCTGGCTAGCTAAGGTTTGACTGATCTGAGCTGGGCTGGCACCAGTTGTAGGTTTTGTTCAGGTCTGCTGCACACATCACTGGTATGGTACACATACCAGTGACATGTACCCAAGACATGCTTTTCTTATGATGATGGCAGATGTACACAGTGAAAATCCTATTGGCCAAAGCATATAATGTAGTTTAAGTTCAGCATCCCTGGTTGTCCTGGTTACTATTGCTATGGAAAAAATTTCCCTGAAACATAGTGGCTTAAAACAATAGAAATGATTTTATTGTCTCTCATGGTTTCTGTGGGTCAAGGACTCAGGAAGGGTTCAGATGGGTGGTTCGGGCTCAGGGTCCCTCATGCAGTTACAGTCAGATGATGGCTGGTGCTGGCATGTCAGAGCCCAGGTGTTTCACTGGCTTCTCCATGTAGTCTCTGAATGAGCTCATTTGAGCTTCCACATGGCTTGGTAGCTTTTAGGGTTGTCAGGTAGCTTACAAGGAAGGTTAGAACTTCAGCACAAATGCTCCAGAAAACCAAGTGAAGATATCTTGTTTTTTATGGCCAGGCTTAGAGGTTATATGCCATCACTTCTACCACTCCCTGTTGGTTGGAACAGTCACAAAAGCCTTCCCACTTTCAAGGGGAAGAGACATGGATCCTGACTCCCCATGGATGGGAGTGAAGGTCACATTATAAAAGGTGCCTGAGGGATGGGAGATAATGTTGCAGTCGTGTTTGGAAAGTACAATATGCCACAGGGAAGTGTTTTCTGCCCACAGTGGAGGGGCAGGAGAGTGGTTATCGGCTAAGACACCACCTCAGACTCTCATATGCCTTTAGCATGGAACTGTAAACCACAGTGGATAAACAACAATAAATACTGGGGAATTTTATTAGGTTGGGCACCTAGAAATATAGCCTGATGGGAAGCTTGTGCACGATATTTATTTAGGGATTGTTTTTAGGATAAACTCCTAACAGAGTGAGAGAAGCAGTGTAAGACGGGAGAAACTAGGAAAAAATGTGGTTTCAGGAGAAGTCAGGCTTCAGCCT
Source organism: Tarsius wallacei (assembly GCA_963574415.1). NCBI lineage: Eukaryota > Metazoa > Chordata > Mammalia > Primates > Tarsiidae > Tarsius > Tarsius wallacei. The sequence continues at coordinate 51,827 of CAUYQG010046767.1, read as the reverse complement.
AATCCAGAGTATGAGTTGTTCCACAAAGGTTATCCTGCCTTGAGGTATGGGCATTGAACTTTTATTCCCCTGTATTTGTCAGTTACAGGTATCACTTGGGAAAGGTGTGAGAAACACAGACTTCTCAGATATCTCTAGGTAAGGAGCTCCCATCTGCTAAGGGGAATCCTCCAGAGTAGGATGCAGGTGTGAGCCATAAGAAGGCAACACCTGCAGCAGCAGGAGGAGGTGCACACCTGCCTGATAAGTGGGGCTCTGAGTGGGATACCAATTGGGTCTGCCACCGTCCACTCCGTGTACCAGTCACAGCCACTTGTTTCTCTCTTTAAACTTACTCCATTCCATCTTCTCAGAACTTCTTCAGGTTTCTTCTTAGTCAGAATGGTTGGGTTAGTGACACAAACTACAGTCCCCATTGTTGCAGTTGGTCCTGAAACCATAAATGATACTCATCATCTTCTCTGTCTGCTACCCTTTCTAGAATCTCCCCGGTTGACTGGCACTTCTGCTAATTTGGGTGGCTAGTGTGGTGGTGTGGCCTAGACTTTCATCCTGAGGGATCTGAGTCCCTGGTTACTATGCCCTGATCTCACTGTGGTTGTTGTACTTGCCAGTTTACAGTTAAAACTGGGTATTGAAGTACTAGGAGACACCCTTATAGATTACCTGTCACATGTATCACATGTACTTATTCCTTGTCTATAACATACCCATTATGCAGCAACACCTCTACTTCCTCATGATGATCGCAGACAATTGAGTTTCTTTTATGCCTGCTCTTAGAATGAGGAGCCTAAAGTAACCTGGCAGGCTGCAGCTACAGTTTTAATTTTAGCAAAAACTGTGCTTCATGGTGGAAGCATCTCTAGTCCCACAGAGCCTAAAGTATTGCGTGTAGGAAGTGCAAATTCCCCAAGTGATGCGGGGAGTAATAGTGAATGGGCCCACTCCTACTTGATCTCTTAATCTTGGTTCCAAGTCCTATGTATTCTATTCATCAGGAACCAGCCCATATCATGGCACTTGGTCTAAAGTATATGCTACTTCCTGAAGGACCTGTGCAGGGTGCTATGTTCAAACTTCAATTACGCTTTTAAGAGGTTGTTCCAATGCTCTGTCAAGCTAGTGGTGTCTGAATGGTGTGGTAAGTAGCAGGACCAGTGGATCACATGGTCCTGTGCCTACCTGCACCTTCTTTGCTGTAAAGAGGATTTCTTTGAAGCAAATTTTATGTAGAATCAGACTCTCAGCCGAAGCACTTATTTGGAGTTTTTGGTTAGCAGTGGTGGCTGAGGCCTACAGGCAAGAAAGATAAATCCACACCTGGAATGTCTGTCAACTCTAATCAGGATGAAATATTGCCTTTTCATGGGGGAAGTAAATCAACTTGTCACCAACAAGCCAGTTGGTCTCCTTTAAGGATGGTGCCATATCAGGGGCTCAGTGTTAACATTTGTGGCTGGCAGGTTGAACACTCAGCAACAGCAGGGGCTGGATCAGTCTTGGCAGGTGGGAGCGTGTGCTATTGGGCCCATGGGTAGCCACTGTTCCTGTCATCATGGCTGCTCCATTCATGAGTCATCGCACATGTCCTGGAATGGCGAAGGACGGAGGCCAGCTGAAGTCTACCGTCCAGTGGTTGTTGAGCAACTCTTCCATAGTTAGTGCTCACTGCTGGGCCTTAACACGCACTACGGAACTCCTACATTTGGTGCCCATGCCCACAGGTCCATCCATATGCCCTTGGACACACCTCCTTCTCCCTGGTCTTCCAGTCTTGTTTCACCCAAGCCCCTGACCTACCAGCCAAGCCTTTTAGTACTGTCCGTGAGCCTGTCTTTATCTGTCTTTACCATAGGCCACTTTTCTCTTCACATGAAGTGTGTGTCAGGATGCTGCTGGGAGGATTCCTCTCACTGCGTTTAGGGGCTGGAATACAGCAGCAGTGTCTTTTTGACTCACACCCACCTAGCAAGTTGACCTATCTGTGGACCAAGCCAAGTCTGGCATTTTTTTTTCTTCTCTAACATCCAGGTATGCAGCCTGCCCTGATAAGTTCATAGCTGTGATCTAAAGGGGAAGGGTTACTGCAGCAGTGGTGAGTGACGTGGTGGGGATAGGCCTGGTAATCTGCTCATGCAGCTTATTTGTGCCCTCTGGCCCTGCTCATGTGAAACCTGGGTTGTACCACTTCTATTTCATGATGGCTTGTTGCTGGGCCCTCCGGACCTTTTGATCTGCTGGGTCTGACAGTACTTAGCTCAAGATTTGTGGCTCTGCCCATATGGTCGCTTGCTGTCCCATGGCCAGATGCTCATTTTCCACCAAGGTCCAGTAACAACCAGAAGCTGTTTTTAGAATGGTACGTAGTCCTTCAATGAAGATGGCATGGCCTTGCTCCAGAACCCTTGGGGTCTGCACTGAAATTCTCTGAGAGAATGCCCAAGGCACCACACAGCACCTTCATCCACCACTGCCACCATTAGTGCCTTGGGGCGTGCCTGGTCACGTTGCCCAAGTGGCAGGGCTGCTTAGATTGTATCCTGGAGCTGCTGTAGCTCTTTCTTGGTCTGAGTTCCACTCAAAATGGGCAGTCTTCTATGCCACCTGTGCTATAGACAAGACATTTTATGTTTAGAGAGGTTGAATAATATTTCAAAGTCTCAGAGCTAGTTTATAGTTTTTCAGGAATCTATATGTGACATTTCCGCGGTTCCATGTTGCCTCTTCTATGTGTTCCGGCCTATTTCCAGGATGTCTATGAATAGAAGAAAAATTCACCTGTGGTTGATTGCATGTGGGTGAATTGGCTCGCCCTGGAAATGCCAGATGTAGATCAGCTTTAGGTTTTTGAAATAGGCTCTGACTCAGGTAACTGTATTGTTCAAGGACAGAAACTGGTGCCATGTCCTGCCCTGATTCAAGGAGTGATTCAGTCTGAGAGTTGGCTAAATCTGGGAGGATTTTTGGATTGCATTATAACCTTTTAGGTATTCATCTTATCCTTTAGCTAAGAATAGATCTGGACTATGAACAAACCCTTCTGAAGTCATCCTCCTTCCACTAGAGTTCTGAGTTTTCTTTCTGTGTCCAATCTAGACAATAAGGGTCATTGCATTTTGAACTTCTCTTGTTATTTTCTCCTGCCCAGTCTGTCTTTGCATGATGAAGTTCTCCCAGATGCCTTTGGATAGACTGGAACACAAAGGGTGTGGTTGGCTCAGAGAGGTTAATTTACTTGCTATTTATGTGCAAGCCAGGTCTTGACCCCAAGTGGTTTAGCTCCACTGTGTCAGCCTAGGGCTGTGCTGAATATGTTTTATATTTATTGACAATTATTGTGAAAAACTAACATCTACTTGTTTAGCAGTGTCTGAGGGAACTCATGAATGTTTAGGGATTGGATCAGGATTAATATAGTAACAATTTTGGATTTTATTCTACTTTATTTGATGAAATGAATTTTTAATTATTTGCATAAAAATTATTCTGGCAAAACTTTAAATTTTCTTGGGACTCAGAATAGTTCTTTTAACTTTTGTTTATCATGGCTTACTAGTGGGAGGTAGATTTTTAGAAAGTATGGTAAAAATATAAATAACTGCCCCGAAGTTATTGAGTAAAGATGAAAAATAAATCACCAAGTTCTTTCATGCTAATGTAATTCATTTCATATATTAATTTCACTTCCAAATATATATTTACATATATATTTCTCTTACAAAATAAACATACAATTTTGACTAAAAGAAAATCTTAGACTCCCTTCCCACCCCTCGTAAGGCCTTTTAGACCACCCAAGTGATTCACTCCTTCTCCGCCCTGAGTATAGAGGAAGGAGTTTAGAGGAATTATTTAAATGAACACAATCTGAAAGCAATTCCTACCAATTCCTTCTTCTCCATGGTTTGTATTGTAGCTTCAAAAATTTGTTCCCAGTACTGCTCAAAAACTATATGAATTTATTCAAACAAAAACTAAAAATGAATTTCAAGCTCCAAACCTAACTTTTGGGCTCATAGCTCTTTTTATTCCCACTAGTGGAAATACTTTTGAGTCATGCCTGCTTCTCCACTTCGCTGCAGTGATTGCGTCTGCATTCTAGGAGGAAGGAGAGGGTAGCCTCGGCCCTCTTCAAACATTAAGACACTCGTATGGGGATAAGACAATAAGTCATAATATTTAGATCACCTAATATTTGGGATTAATTTGTACTGCTGCTCCAAAATCATGGCTTTTGTTACAGAAACTCTGGGAATAGATTCATGGGCAGAAGGTACTTTCTGTTGACTGTTGCTTTACAGAGACCCCGACCTAGGGAGTATCATATTTCTTGCTTAGGATCAGCCTGCATTTCTCCTAAGAAATCACAGCTCCCCTGACTGTTTCATTTCTAATTCTGACCATACACAAAGCAGATCAATGGCTGCAAGTTAGCATGTGGATTTTCTGTTAACTACAACGACCGTGTCCCCAGTGCATGCTTAGTCTTCCTCTCAACCAGGCCTCAACAGAAGCAAAATATTTCCAGGTTTGGGCTAAACAGTGAAAGTCCAGTGTGATGCTGCCTTGGCTTTTCCCCTCTCCTGACTGTTATAATTTGCTGCAGGAAACTTATCTAAACTAGGAAGTAATTGACATTAGAGCCTCCTGGTGTTAACACCAAAGGGGTAATGACTCCCCTGGTGAATTCAGCCTTCCCTGTTGTTCAACTTCTGCTGGAAGTGACTCCTGGCTGGGAGTCTAAATCACTCAGGAGGGAAAGGAGAGAGGTCCCAGGTGGCCTCTCTATGTCTCTCAACTGTAGAAGGGCTCCAGAATTTTCCTTCAGTTTCAGGATCTTCACCAGAAATAATTGAACTCCCAGAGGCCCTTTTCTAACCAGCCTAGCCTGTGAGTCATTCCTGGACTCTCCATCTCCCACAATGATTGTATTCCTCTGTCCGTTTGCAATTTTAATTATGCCTTTACTCAATGGGCTTCCCTTCTGGTTAACTTCTCCTGGTAACTCATTAAACCTCTGAGTCACACGTTCATTATTAAAGAGAGGACAAAAATGAAAGAACAAAAAGGAACTGTGTCCCGGGAGAAACTTGGGGGTGGATGACTGTGGTTAAGTGTAGCTGAGCAGCTGGAGGCCTTTGCTGCCTCTTCTCCCCTTTTGGGATGTGCCCTGCATTGCAGGATGCAGCGCTTAATGCTGTGAGCTCATTCTTGTGGTTGGTTCTAACATGAATGTTTGCTGTTGTAGGGAACCAGCTCACGATTCTGGTGAAAGTACTTCCCTCCTACTTAACTGTGCCCTCTGAACTTAGGGAGTCTCAAAACAGTGATGGAGCTACTAATTAAAAAGAAGTTTCAATCTTCACTTGCATCTCTGAAAGAACGTTGATGGAGCCCATTCATAACCCACAGAGATACTTCATATTCTCTTTCCTTTCTGCCATAATTTTTTGAAAGTCTCTCCAACCCCACCCCTACCCAGCCTACCAAGCTATTTCTTTCCCTCTTTACCTTTCCCCAAGGCAGGTTGCTTTACTTCTTTTGGTCACAGATACCCCTTTGTGAAACAGGGTTTGTGGTAGTACCTGCTGAAATGTTGTTTGAGGACTGAAATAAAACATGGGAATGCCCCTAAAGATTAGCTGTTATAATTTTTATTTCAACCTCTCTAGCCTCAATGTCTATTTTCTCTCTCAGTGGTAACAGTAGAGAATAAACTGAAAACTGAGAACACGATTCCTAAAAAATAGTAAGAATAGATGCAATTTACTGAGACTGACTTGTGTCCCGAGCGCTTTGCTGAATCCTTCCTGTATATTATCTGTTTAGTCCCACAACCCTGAGGAGTAGATACTATTATTATCCCATTTCACAAATGAGGAAACTTGGACTAAGAGCTATGAAGCAGCTTGCTCTGGGCCACATAGCTGGTAAGTGAAGGAGCTGGAATTCAAACCCAAGTCTGTTTGTCTCCCAAGTCCATGGTTTTGTGACTTTGTAAAATGCTCCAAGCCAGTGCTGTAGTCAGCCTCCAGGAAGGCCAGTGTTCTCTGTGCGGGTTTTGACTCTCAAGGGCCATGACCTCCTGCTCAGAGATGTGGGGTCTCTGCTGACGAGTGACCTGCCCTTGCAAACAGCTGCCAGCTTGGAGCTGGCCCTAACAGGCTGGGGTGAAACCACCTGGCCTGTGACGAAGGGACGTCTCTGAAGGCCTCCTTGGTTTTCAGTCAGAGACAGAGAGAATGTGTTTTTTTGCAAAGGTTGGCATTTATTTCTTAATAATCAGTTAAAAATTTATGTAGCCTCTCTAATCAGCAAAACAAAGGCTTTCTGTACTTTTTAGTGTGCTAGAAACGACGAATGAGTTCTTGGGGATTTATCACTGACTCTAGAATAGAAGTAGAAACCAGTATATCTGGAGTTAGTAAAAACAGTTTTTGCCAAGATAGCTCAGCTGCAAGAGAATCTTTAAATATTCTACACATCCAGTGCCACATCAGTTCTGGGGAGTTTGAGGATGAGCTGATGCCCTGCATAGGATGTCTGGTGCACGTCCTTCTACTCTGTCATGGAACCTCCCGGGCAGGCTCTGTGCAGTCTTTGTAGATGTGTCACCTGGTCAGTCATCTTAGGCTCCCCTCTCTGGGTAGAGTCTCAGTTACATAACTCAGTTGCCTCAGAGGTCAAAATGGAAGGTTGAACTTTGCACCAAGTTTAAGGGCCAAAGCATCCTGGGTTCCAAAGGGTCAGCAGCAAGAGGGGCTGCTGCAGCCTGGGCACTATGATGGCTGCCTGTTTTTTGTACATTCTAGAGTCAAATGCTGTTATTATTGGTGGCAATTCATTGCTAGTCTTCTTCTCCTTCCTCCTCTTCCTTCTTTTCCTCCCTCTTCCTCTCTTTTATCCCATTTCTTCTTCCTCTCATTCTCCCTATTTTCATCCTTCTTCTTCTTTTTTACTATGAAAGTATGTATAGCAAGAGAATATTTCAAGAAGATTCGGCAGATTATTCACTTATTCATTCCCTCATTCATTCATTCATTCATTTCTCAAACATTTATAAAAGCACTAAAATGAGCATGGTGTTAACAAGCCCCTCTTCCTCAGTGGCCCCTGAATCCCAATTTTTGTCTTTCCAGCCCACCGAGACTGCCTCAGTCTCTAGGATGCTGATTTCCATTTGGCTTCTATATTCTGCCTTTTCTATTATCAACCATCCTGAGGAAAAATGTGACCCTGGCCAGCGGGTGCCCTTCAGTGAATGTTTCTGCCCTCTGGAATCTTGGCCCCTCAAATGTCAGGCAACTGGCATGTGTGTGTGTGTGTGTGTGTGTGTGTGTGTGTTTGTGTGTGTGTGTGTGTTTCTGTCTGTGAATGTCTATACGTGGTATTTTGTCCAGCTTTTATAGCTATTCTTAGCAGGAGGGTTAGCTTGCTACCAGCTTCTCCATTATAATAGCTAGAAGTGCAAGCTTGCTATCCACATTTTAAATACTTCTTAGAAGGGCATTTCAATTACCTCCTTCTTTCAGTATTTAATTGCCTTTATGGTCCAAGACTTCAATGCATCTCTCTATACTTTCTAAGTGGAAGAGGGATGTAAAACCATGTGTTGGAAATGTGGGGGTTTCCAATATAGTTAGGAGAAGAAACTAGGGGATTAGATTCTAATGATTTTTCCTCTTTTCCTCACATAGTGTTCAAACACGGTTAGAACAGTGACTAGCACAATATGCCTTCAATTTCTGGCTGGATATATTACATGTTTCCTTGTAAAGAAAGCATTGTGTTTGCTTATATGGACCAATAAGACCATTTGCTATAACAACAACTCAAAGAATTTATGATGCAGAGTTTTATTTTGTTAATTAATAGACTTTATGTTTTGAGAGCACTTTAGATTTACAAACAATTGATCTGAAAGTGGAGGAAGTACCCACATACTTCCTATCTCTGTTCACAATGTTTACCCTATTATTTACATCTCATATTAACGTAGTGCAAAAGGCAGAGTTTTAAAACAGAGTCAAAGGCAAATTCTTCCCAAGTGGCAGTCACTTACAGTATAGTGATTTTTCCTGTGGGAATGGAGGGGAAGGCATGCATGGGATAGAGCATTCTACTCAGAAGCACAAATTCAAATATCATGGATCAATGCCAATACAAAGCTTTGATTAGGACAAACATTAGAATCTTAGGAACACCTTTTAAATTAATCACCTGCGTGTACAATGCCTGGGGTGTAAAGTGGTCCCAAAGTAGAATATTTCTGTTGGCAATACTCTTGTGAAGGAGAATGTGGTCCCATGTTCTGAGCAAGAAACCAACTCTCTTTCCTAGGTGATCCTTAATGGCTCTGGAAGAGGAAAGTCTTGGTTAAAGCTTTGTTATATCAATAGAAGGAGTCAAGATTAAAAGATATTCCCAAATAGCTCATTTTTCTTGTTTATTTGTTTTTTAAAAATGATAGTAAAATATATAAGACATAACATTTACCATTTTAGCCTTTTAAAATGTGCATCCAGGGGCATTAAATACTTTCACATTGTGCAAACCACCGCCATTCTTCTCCAGAACTTAAAAAAAAAATCTTGCAGCCGGGTTCGGTGGCTCAGCCTGTAATCCCGCGCCTTGGGAGGCTGAGGTGAGTGGATTGCCTGAGCCCGTGGGTTCGAGACCCACCTGGGCAAGTGAGACCTCATCTCTACAATAAATTACAAAATTAGCCGGGCATGGTAGCGCGCGCCTGTAGTTCCAGCTACTTGGACGGCTGAGGCGGAAGGATCACCGGAGCCCAGCAGGTCGAGGCTGCGGTGGCCGGGAGCGGCCACTGCACTCCAGCCTGGGCGACAGAGTGAGACTCCAACTCAAAAAAAAAAAAAAAATCTTGCAAGTTGAAACTCTGTTCTTATTAAATAATAGCTCCCTCCTTCTGCCTTCCCCCAGCCCTGACAACCACCATTCTACTTTCTGTCTTTATGAATTTGATTACTCTGTGTACTTCATATAAGAATCATACTGTATTTGTCCTTTTGTGACTGACTTATTTCACTTAGCATAATGTGTTCACGGTTCATCCATGTTTTAGCATGTGTCAGAATTTCCTTCCTTTTAAAAGATGAATAATATTTCATTGTATGTATATACCACATTTTGTTTATCTATTCATCCATTGATGAACGGAATTGTTTCAATTGTTTTCTTTGTTTTATAGAAAGTTACTGTTTAGCCAGATATTTTATGTATTATCGAGGAGCTACGGCTCCTTGACTTGAATTCTTTAAAATAAATATAAAATTTTCAGCCAATGACGTTCAGATGTGATGCCTTAATTGTTACCAATTTATGTTATAGTAATTTTAGAGATTGAGCTTTGAAAGTTTCCAAAATAAATCAGAGGTGGATTCCATCCTCAAAATGTAATGCTCTAGCTGGTGAAATAAACTGGGTACCCAAATAATGTTAATAGTTTGTACGTGAGGAGATAGATGGAGTAAGAGGCACCCGGAGGTGAGATGGAAATGTTAGGTTGGGCAGACTAAAAAGAGCATCAATCCAGGCTTAGGAGTTTGGGCTCAAAATAGGTAGTGGGAAGCCATTGAAGATTTCAGATTGTTTTGATCTTTATGGATTACTTTGTTTCTTTTCTATTTAATTTTATTTTGAAATTTCGTATTCATTTATTTGTTGTAGAGGCAAGTTTTGCTATCTTGCTCAGGCTGGACTTGAACTCCTAAGCTTAAGCAGTCCTCCCATCTCAGCCTCCTGAGTAGCTGGGACTACAGGCATGTGCCACCATGCCTGGCTTTACTTTTGTTTTTTAATTGGTAAAACATTTACATGCTTTTAATGTTGAAAGTACAAAATGTGGTGCATTCGGAGAGATCCAGCCTCCATCCAAATCTCCTCCTTATTGTTCTTTCCTTTCTCCTATAGGCAACCCATTTTGTTAGGTTTTAGCTGATCTTTTCATTTCTTCTTTCTGAAAATATAAGCACATGTGTATATGTATTCATCTTCATCATTTTTATTCAAAAAGTAGCATACTATGTACATTCCTGTGCATCTTACATTTTCACTTAAATTCCTTCATATCCATATATAGAGATTTTCCTTACTCTTTTCTATGTCTGCATAATTCTCCATTATATAAATATACAATACTGTATTCAACCAGTCCCCTATTGATGGTCATTTAGGGGTTGTTTTCAGTCATTTGCTATTAAAAATTGTATTTTAGTGAATAGCCCTGTGCGTGTATTTTATATGTTGCTGGTGTGTCTTTGGGATAGATTCCTAGCTTAAAGAGTTCAAGGCATAGGTGATTTTTCTAAGCATTGCAAAACAAAAACAAAAACATCCCACAGGGGTTGTAGCATTTTACATTCTTATCAGCAATCCATGCAAGTCTCTGTTTCTTCATGATCATGCCAGCACAGTATGTTGTCACACTTTTGGATTCTTGCCTGATAAGGGGAAATGGTATCTTGGTGTAGTTCTAATTTGCATTCACAGAAGCTACTAATACCTTAGGGATAAATCAATGGGCTTAACAACTTATTAAATGTGGAGGCCAATGAGAGTGAGAAGAGTCAAAGGATTAAAACACCAAGGAGAGGCAACTATAGGTGGCAATTTATTGTCTGAGTTGCTCATGGGACACTCAAAGGGATGTGTTCATTGGACATTTGGATCTAAGAAAGAAGTCCTGACATCTTCATAAAGAAGGCAGTTAAGCTGGGAGATTGTATGAGGCTGCCAAAGCTGGAGCTGCAGATAAGAAGAAGGATAAGGAAATAATTTTCTAATACAGCCACAATGGGATAAACCAAGCCATTTGCTTTCTCCATGCCCTTCTTCCTTTTTTAAGACTTGGAGGTGATAGATCTACTATATTCCCTACTGAAGTACTTTAGAAGAGAATGGCAAAGGAAAAGGGCTCTAGTGCTTGCCACTCAGAGTGTGTTCCAACAATTCAGTAGCGGAGACACCACCCATGAGCTCAGACTCAGAATCTGCATTTTTTTCAAGATCCATGAGCAACTTACAACTTCTCCATGCCCTTTTGAGCAGCTGGACTTTGTTGGATGAAATTTAAAAAACAGTTGACAGTTGTGCCTTAAATTTGTAGTTCCAACTCATAACTGGATGCTTCACACTTCCTACCATATGTTTCTAGTGGGATTGCTTTCATGGTCCCAAGGGGATTATTTCATACCTTATCCCCTCCCTGAAAATCTCTCACTTGCCCTCCCTGTTTAATCTCAAGTGTTGTCCTGCCCTGTTTTATGCAGAAAATAGAAGCCATCAGATGGGAACTCCCTTATGCTTTCACTACCAAAATTGTCTCCATGTTGACATCTACCACTCTTTCCCCTCTTCTCTACAGTGTGATGGAAGAAGTGTCCCTCCTTAGATCAAAAACCACTCTTTGCATGTGCATCTGGATTATATTCCCCTTGCTTAGGATGGACTTCTTTGGCATCCTTCTCCAGTGACATCAATCACTCCCTCTTTTCTGTATCATCCCCATAAGTAGACAAATTTGGTGATATCAACCATCTTTTTAAAAACCACCTTTTCCTTAATTCCTTGTCCAACTCTAACAACTGCTCCATTTCTTTGCTTCCCTTTGTAGTAAAACTTCTTGAAAGAGTTGCCTTCATGCTATGTCTCTACCTCTCTGCCTTCCACCTATTCTTCAGTACACTTAGCCTGGCCTCTAGCTCTACCACACTGCAGAAACTGTGCTTGCCAGTTATCAGTTACCTCAGTGGTGTCAAATCCAGTAGATACTTTCAGTAAAATCTGAGACAGTTGGCCATCTTCTCCATCTTGAAACGTTCACTCATTGTGGTTTTAGAGATACCATACTCTGCTTGTTTTCCTCTTCTATTTGACTTCTCAATGTTGAGTTCCTCAAGGCTCAGTCCCAGTTCTCTCTCTCTCTTTCTTTTATCCTTTTCTCTCTCTTTCTCTCTACTCTATCTTTTCCCCCTCTTTCTTCATGCTCTCCTCTCTTGACTTTCTCTCTCTTTCTCACTTCCTCCATCTACTCAAATTCCTTCTTTCTTCATCCATTTTTTTCTTTAGAGGGAATATTCATTTTACAGCTTCCCATAATTCTCCCATTCCCTATTGATTTATGCTCAACTTGTTTCGTGCATTTACATGGACTGCCTGACTTCTGTGAGCATTTGTGTTTATGATCACTCTTAGGCCACTTATTGTAGTTATTTATGTAAACATTTTCCTCTCTTTCTTGATGGTTTGCTCTATAAGAGTTGATTACACTCCCTAACAGTGCCTAGCATAGTGCTTTGAGGATAACAGAAATAAAATTTATTGAATAAAATAAATAAGCAAGCAAATATATACATCTGTACATACAAGGATTCTTGAAAATCTAAAATTTTAAACGTATTTACCTTGAAGAAGATGTATAAGAAAGAAGAATGTCTGGAATAGTGTTGGGCACTTGGTGGGCATTTGGGTCTTTTGGTTAACTTACTGAATAGTAGCAATCTGTAGATTCCTAATATGACAAAGAACTTAATGACTTTCACTCTCACCATTTTTTTTTTTTTTTTTTTGAGTTGGAGTCTCACTGTCACCCAGACTGGAGTGCAATGGCCGCTCCCGGCCACCGCAGCCTCGACCTGGTGGGCTCCGGCGATCCTTCCGCCTCAGCCTTCCAAGTAGCTGGAACTACAGGTGCACGCTACCACACCCGGCTAATTTTTAAAAATTTATTGTAGAGATGAGGTCTCACCAAGTTGCCTAGGCGGGTCTTGAACCCGCGGGCTCAGGCAATCCACTCACCTTAGCCTCCCAAAGGCGCGAGATTACAGGCTGAGCCACCGAGCCTGGCTCACTCTCACCATTTAAAAGATACCTGAAAAATCTGTATTTTTAAAGATTCAGCTCAATTATATATTTTGTTGGAAGTAGAAATAACATAAGAGTCAAAGAATGTCAGGGTATCAAAAAGCTGTGATAGAATATTTAATGTCTTTTGATTGATAACATAAGTGCTGCTATAAATAAAACAAAGCATTTTGCATTAAGGTGAGTATAGCTTTTATGAATGGCTCAAGACCACTTTTTATTAATGTTGCTCAACAAAAATACTAATACTCTAGGTAGCCTATTTAACTCAGACTAAAGTAAGATCAATAATGTGATTAAATTATCAGTATTGAAAGTGTATCAATAATGGCAGTTGAATAATTGGAAATATAAATGGTGATTTGGAAACTGAAGACATGACCTCAGGCAAGTCCTGTGCCTTGGTTTTCAGGTTTACAACAAGAAGATTGGATTTAATTATCTCTAAGGTCTTTTCCAGCTGTAGAATCTTTATATTTACATAATAAATCAATAGCTGCCAGTTCTATGATCCTGGTGTTTACTTTTCCAGCGCATGCTTGATTCTGTTAAGGAAAAATACCTGGCAAGCCCTACTGAAAACCATTTGCTAGAATAGGAAGGAGACAGGATTGTAGTGCTCTGTAGACTTCCTCATTCCTTTCAGCATCGAGGAGGTGTGGTAATTCTTTTAAAAGGAGGAAAGAAGAGAGATCAAAGAGGGGGAAGAAAAGAAAAATAATAAGAAGAAAAAGGACTAAGTACTTTCCTCCTTCCTCTGAGAGATGGTGCCTCTCTCACCTTCCTGAGACTCATCAGCACCTGCCTGGTGGACAGCACCACAATTCTAAATTCTAAGGTTCTCGCCCTTCTGATCCCAAGTTCTGAAGTTCACTAATAAAGTGGTTTGCATTCTTTAAGAAATGAAGTGAAACCAGGGAGGGGTGCACAGAGAGCTTCCAAGATAATATTCTAGATCTCAAATTGGGTGCTTTGTTCATGAATTCTTTTGTATCAATCAAGTTTTCCATGATAAAATTAATGAATTAAAAATACATATCGCATTAAAACATATCATCTAAAAGAGGTCTCATCGACAGAGGAATAATTAAGAGACTTTCATATATTAATCCTAAAGGATTTCAGTGAAAAATCTTCGTGCTTCCACAGAGGTGTAAAGTAAGCTGAGGAAAGCAAACAGTGTGGTGGGAAAGATTCCTTGTGAGAACAAGAACATGAACAGGAAAATAGAAGGCATTCTAAATATTTTATGAAGCCCAGAAAGACTGGTTTGGATATGAACAGGGCAGCATTTCAATCAGGCTCATGAGAAGTTCCACAAAACAGAGGTCAAAGAGTATGAACTTGCCTTTGAGCAGAGTCAGATGTCAGATGAAAACTCCTAGAGTGGGCTCCAGATCCTCCCATATGGGTGTATTCAGGTAATAAGAATGAGCCCAATAAGACTGTCACTAACAGAAAACAAAACGTCAGGCAGAATTTTCATTGTGTGAAGTTCAGAAATGCTTTTGAACTGCCAGTCTCACCAGTTGCATCTCTGATCATTTACGTTTATGCCTCGAAGAAGGTCCAGGGAGCCACTAACTGTTCAAATCCTTCCATTTCAGACCTACTCTTCAGCTATCAATTCTCATCCTTTTTTTCTTTTTGGTTCTTCTAGATAGTGTTAATCCATGCTTATCAGTGGCTTGGTTCACTGAATTATCCAGGTTCTCTTACCATGTTACTTTACCTACTCCTGACCTTCCTCCTACTCCTGCACTCTTTAACACTCATTCCTGGTATTCAGCAGATGTTTATTGTGTGTTAGGCACTGTTCCAGATTCTGGGGATAAAAAGGTAAACCACATATATAATATGGCATCTACATTGCTGCAGTGTATGGTATGGAGGGGAAGGAGAAGGCAGATGTTAAACAGTTATCTAAAGAAATTAATACATATTTTGGTCCATACCTTATAGGGAAGATGAGGTGCCATAAGAATCAGTAACAGAGGTGACCTACTCTAAATTGTGTGGTCAGGAAATTGCCCTGTGGGGGTGGCATTTAAATTAAGATCTGAGTAATGAGAGGGAACCCAGCAAATGAAAATGGAAAGCATGTTCCAGGCAGAACGTAAAGTACATACAAAAGTCATGAGAAGAAAGACTGTTCACTCTGGAAGACCTGAAAGAAAACTGGTGCCCTACTCTGGATGCTTCAGTGGTGTTAACAGAGAGATAAAAGTTGATTTGTTCATATATGGAGTACTTTGTGCAGATTCGGCCATGCTACTATTAAGGTACTGGCATGGACAAGTACCCATGACTGGTTGTTCGATGAAAAAAGTATCTTGAATGTATGATATGATTTTACATACACATTGTATCAGTTAGGACTCTCAGTTGTGAGTGCTAGAAAGCCCAATCAGAGCTTGCTTAAGCAAAATAGGTATTTACTAGTTTACATATCTGAAAAGTCCATGGGTAGGGCTACCTTCAGGCCTGGCTTTATTAGAGGTTCAAATGTTTTCAACCAGTGCTGTCCAATAGAGTTATAATGTGAACCATGTGTACTATCACTTCAACATGTAATCAACATAAAAATTATTAGTGAGATCTTTTTCATACTAAGTCTTTGAAACCCAGTGTATCATTTATACTTACATTACATTTCAGTTTGTACTGGTCACGTTTCAGGTGCTCGGTAGCTACATGTGGCATTTTGGACAGTGCATGTCAAGACCTTAGGTCCACTTAGCTTCAATACATTTGAGGTGAGCTAGTTTTCTGTCCTAGAAGTCTGAGTAAAAGTTTATTTGCATCTCATTGGCTCTAAAAGAGTCAGGTGACCACCTTGAACCAACATTGTGATCAGGAAGAAAGTGATACAACCAGTGGTCTAGACCCAAACCACATGTTGTACCCCAGAAGTGCAGGAGAGGGTAGGACCCATGTGAACTCTATGTATAGGATATACATTTATTCTTTTTGGCCACCTGATATCCATTTATCTGACCCTGGGTAGTGGTGTTGTGGGATTCTGTCATTCCCACATGGAAAAAGACTAGAAGGAAGACTGTTAATAGAGGTTATCTCAGGGAAGTGTGATTTCAGGGGTTATAAAGGGTACTACTTTTATTTTCTGTTTTATATATTTCAGCTTTTTGCTGCTAGAATATACTGTTTTATTTTTGCTTTTATTGAATAAGTTAAACTTTAGTTTTCTTTTTTTTTTTTTTTTTTTGAGTTGAAGTCTCACTCTGTCACCCAGACTGCAGCCTCAACCTGCTGGGCTCCGGCTATCCTTCCACCTCAGCCTTCCAAGTAGCCAGAACTACAGGCAGATGCTACCACGCCCGGCTAATTTTATTGTAGAGATGAGGTCTCACCAAGTTGCCCAGGTGGGTCTCGAACCCGCGGGCTCAGGCAATCCACTCACCTCAGCCTCCCAAAGTGCGGGATTATAGGCTGAGCCACTGACCCGGCTGGTAGCTTAAGCTTGTAATCCCAGCACTTTGAAAGGCTGAGGCAGGAGGATCGCTTGAGGCCAAGAGTTTGAAACCAGCCAGGGCAGCATAGCAAGACCCCTCCTCCCTTACAAAAAAATTAAAGAATAACTAAGCCTGGTGGTACAGGCCTGCAGTCCTGGTTACTCAGGAGGCTGAGGCGAGGGGATCACTCGAGCCCAGGAGTTCGAGGCTGCAGTGAGCTGTGATTGCGTCACTGCACTCCAGTCTGGGCGAAGGAGACCTTGACTCAAGCTCAACCCACCAGCAGGTGAGCATCTTCCAACTCACCAACTGAGCAGAGTGTGGGCAGAAAGAAGGGTGGCTGGGGCGTGATGTGCCTGCAGCCTGTGGTCGGTCTTGTCAGGTCTCAGAACCTTCTTCCACGCATATCTTATTAAGCCCATGGTTGATGCAATGCGTGAGACACTTGCTAACAGCAAGAAAGGAAAGCCTTTGTGTTTCCGGACTGGGGTGGGGGGATGCCCGGAGAGTGGATGTTGGTGACATGAAGAAAATGACTGTGGCAGCTGCTGTGACCAAGGCCTGCGCAGCACATGCTTCAGAAGCTGGAAATGCAGAGGCAAGAGGGTGGGCAGACAGCCAGGCATCAGCTCCTCTGCGGCCTCCTATTTCCTCCAAGCCATTGACAACATGCAGGGTTCTGCACAGTAGTGTCTAAGGGAACTTTTTGTGGGAGGAGGATGAGTGGCTGCTCCCGGTGCCCGGCCTCTCTTACCTGCCAGCGCCCTTTCTCATCTTGTGACAGCAGGCTGCAACTCCCCCACTAAGGCTGTTCATGGGCTTCGGGCGCATTTGCTTTTTTTTTCTTTGAGTTGGAGATCCCTTCGTCACCCAGGCTGGAGTGCAGTGACACACTCATGGCCACCCCAGTATCGACCTGCAGGGCTTCGGCGATCCTTCCACCTCAGCCTTCCAAGTAGCCAGAACTACAGGCGCGTGCTACCATGCCCGGCTAATTTTTGATTGATTGTAGAGACGAAGTCTCGCCAAGTTGCTCGGGCTGGTCTCAAATCTGTGGGCTCAGGCAGTTCACTAGCCTCAGTCTCCCAAAGTGCTGGGATTATAGCCTGGGCCACTGAGCCCCGGCCCGCATTTGCATTTTAAAAGGGTCTCAAGGACAAGAAATGCCAAGTCCACAGAGAAGAGTTGTTCATGTTGCATTTCTGGCCTCACTGTGTTGGGGAGGTGGCGGGGCTTGCTCTGGGTACCTTCTAAGGTGGTTTCCTTCCATCCTCATCATCATCTCTAATAGGAGACATATGTAGATGAGGGGTTGAGTCAATAGCTCAGAGATCAAACCTTAAGGACTGCATGCTTCACGGGACATCTCAAGGCCACCAGGAGGCAGAGTGTGCTATGAAACTTTTGAGTGAGTACTTTGACACTTTGGATGAATACTTTGATGCTTTGGATGAGTACTGGGATGCGTTGGGAGAGTACTTTGATGCTTTTTGTGAGTTCTGTGAAGCTTTGGGTGAGTACTGTGAAGCTTTTGGGTGTGTACTTTGATGCTTTGGAAGAGTACTGTGAAGCTTTGGGCAAGTACTTTAATGCTTAGGGTAGTACTTTGATGTTTTGAGTGAGTACTATGACGCTTTGGGCAAGCACTCTAGTGCTTTGGGAGAGTATTCTGATACTTTGGATGAGTACTGTGAAGCTTTGGGCGACGACTGTGAAGACTTGGGCAAGTACTTTGATGCTTTGGGTAAGTGCAATGAAGTTTTGAGTGAGTACTCTGGTGCTTTGGGAGAGTACTCTGATGCTTTGGATGAGTGCTGTGAAGCTTTGAGTGAGTACCATGAAGCTTTGGGTGAGTACTTTGATGCTTTGGATGAGCACTTTGAAGCTTTGGGTGAGTACTTTGATGTTTTTTTGTGAGTACCGTGAAGCTTTGG
This sequence comes from Tarsius wallacei, assembly GCA_963574415.1. Lineage (NCBI taxonomy): Eukaryota > Metazoa > Chordata > Mammalia > Primates > Tarsiidae > Tarsius > Tarsius wallacei. The sequence continues at coordinate 33,529 of CAUYQG010046767.1, read as the reverse complement.
GTGAGTAGTGTGAAGCTTTGGACGAGTTTTTTGATACTTTGAGTAGTATGAAGCTTTAGGCGAGTACTTTGATGCTCTTCATGAGTTCTGTGAAGTTTTGGGTGTGTACTTTGATTCTTTGGGCAAATACTGTGGTGCTTTGGGAGAGTACTGTCATGCTCTGTGAGAGAACTCTGATGCTTTGGATGAGTACCATGAAGCTTTGGGTGAGTATTGTGATGTTTTTGCAAGTACTCTGATGGTCTGGGTGAGTACTGATGCTCTGGGAGAATACTCTGTTACTCCAGGTGGGCAGTGCAATACTTTGACAAGTACTCTGATGCTTTGAGTGAGTATTATGAAGTTTTGGGCGAGTACTCTGATGCTTTGGATGAGTACCATGAAGCTTTGCATGAGTACTGTGAGGCTTTGGCAAGTACTCTGATGCTCTGAGTGAGTGCTCTGATGCTCTGGGAAAGTGCTCTGACGCTCTGGGTGAGTACTCTGATGCTTTGGGCAAGTATCGTGAAGTTTTGGGTGAGTGCTGATGCTTTGGATGAGTACCCTGAAGCTCTGAGTGAGTACTGTGATGCTTTGGATGAGTACCCTGAAACTTTGGGTGAGTACTGTGATGCTTTGGGTGAGTATTGTGAAGCTTTGAGTGAGTACTCTGATGTTTTGGGAGAGGACTGTGAATGTTTGGGTGAGTGCCATGATGCTCTGGGCCACTTTGAAGGAGTTACCTAAGGCGTTAGAAGGAGAGTCCCTGAGAATCTCCTCCTTTCTGGCTTGTCCCTTGTCACCTGGAATCAGTGTTCCCACGAGTTTCTGGACTGGCCAGTGCTGGGAGATCTGGTGACCTGCATCTTCACTTCTCCTTTTCTGGGCGTCGTGCCTGGCTCCCTGCCCTGGTCCTTCACCTCCCAGTGAGGGAGAGCTGATGACAGACTGAGGTTGTGGTCACTTCTCTTGCCCCCGACCCTATGTCTCATGCGGGAAACCCATGGCCTTTGGGAGTCTCAGGGCCTGTCTGGTCTTGGCCCCAGTGTGCTGGGTGTCCCCTGGGGCTCGGGTGCACGTGTGTGTGGATGAACTGGGTGGGCGCCGTGGCAGAGCTGGGCTCAGGGAGCTGGGCTCAGGGGCTGAGACTCAGCCAGGCAGGGAAGCAGAGAGCTGGTGTGGATTTATGCTCTTCCAAGACAGTCTGGTTCAGGAATCTCAGAAAGGTGATCATTTTGCATTCCTCCCTGGCTTATCAGATAAGCCTGCAAGCTTCTGGAAGCCTTAGGTGCTTGTCTTTCCTGATAGCCCCAAGGCCAGGAAGAAATCAGATCTCTGCCTTCAGGGACTTTCCACCTCATCCCTCTTCCTCCCAGACTTGAGATGTGTAGAGATTGCACAGGTGGCTTCATTTTGCTGTGCTACAATGAAAATAATTCAGAATTGCACATCACAGGTTTTTAAACTCATTAAAAGAACAAAAACCAAAAAAAACAAGCATTCAGCATCCTTAAGAGTTTTTAGCAAATGGCGTTGGAAGAACGACAGGATGAATGATACTGGGTGTGTTGTTGTGTGCACACCTCCTTGACCTGCTCATTTCATGGGTTGCATTCTCAGCGTTTCATGCTGCAACCAAAAAAAAAAAACTTGCAGAAATACACAGAGGATCTCAGTAACGAGATTCCCACCGCCCCGCTTTGTCCCAGTGTCCACCGTTCCTCTCTTCCCTCCCTGTCTCTCTTCCGTCAATACTGCTTCCTTTTAAATTCTCTGTTAGCCTGGACAAAACAGCAGGATGGTGGGTGCTGCTGAGCCCAGGTCAGAGGGAAGTTCTTCAATAACTTACTCCTATGCAACTAATGGATAGAATAAATCTCAGTAGAACCATTAAGTTTAACCATCTGTTTAAATAATGAACACGAGTTTGGTGATATTCTCACTCAGTTTTATTCTGTCAGAGATGACTATAAAAGCACTAATTGCTGATGAGATTGAGGGGGGTATTTTGATTTAATAGTTCTGCGATGATGTTCCTACATTTTTAAATATCCGTTGTTCTTACTACTGGCATTCCAAATCCATTTTAAAATTACACGCCCATTTTATTCTCATTTTCATTTTTGAGTCAGAATCTCACTTTGTCACACAGCCTGGAGTGCAGTGTCAGGTTCTCGGCTACTGCAGCCTCGACCTGCTGGGCTCAGGCGATCTTCCTGCCTCAGCCTCCAAAGTAGCTGGAACTACAGGTGCACACCACCATGCCTGGATAATTTTTTGATTTATTGTAGAGACGAGATCTCACCACGTTGCCCAGGCTAGTCTTGAACTCCTGGGCTCAGGCTATCCTTTCGCCTCAGCTTCCCAAAGTGCTGGGATCATAGGCCTGAGTCTCTGTGCCCAGTTTACATATCCATTTTAAAACATCATTTTTCCGAGTTCGAGCTATTCTGCTTCACCCTATTACCAAGGATAATAAGATCCACTCTTTTTGACTTCCTGTCTGCTTCATTTCTCTGTTCTCCACAGTTTCTTCCTGTTGGAAAGTTCTAGGGCTCAGTCCCTTGCCTTTTCTCTGTCTAAACTTGCTCCTTTGGTGAACTCACCTGGCATCAAGTGCTGTCTATATGCTGGTAGCACCCACATTTATATCTTCAGTTCAGGCCTCTTCCAAATTTCAAACTCTAACATCCAGATTTCTAATCAACAGCTCCACTTGTATTTCTTTTTTTTTTTTTTGAGTTGGAGTCTCACTCTGTCACCCAGGCTGGAGTGCAGTGGCCGCTCCCGGCCACCGCAGCCTCGACCTGCTGGGCTCCGGCGATCCTTCCGCCTCAGCCTTCCAAGTAGCTGGAACTACAGGTGCGCGCTACCACGCCCAGCTAATTTTTTGATTTACTGTAGAGATGAGGTCTCGCTTGCCCAGGCGGGTCTCAAATCCGGGCTCAGGCAATCCACTCACCTCAGCCTCCCAAAGCGCGGGATTACAGGCTGAGCCACCGAGCCCAGCTTATGCCATTCTTAAATAATTTTTCACTGGAAGAGGGGTTTTCACATAAGGGTGCCTACCCTTAAGCAATTGATAAAAGACACTCAATACATATTTTCAACTTTAAAAATTAAGGAGTGTATGCATCACATCAAAGTCTTAAAGATAAACATTTAAACAAAGTTCATAAAGCAAAATCATAGCAAAACAAAGATTCATGAAGAAAGGTGTTCACCACAACACTGGATTAGTAAGATAAAATGAAAACATAGAATGATTACATGAATAACAGCAATCCCCTCAATAAAATCCTATTCATCTGTTACAAAGAAGGAGATAGATTAAATATACCACCACAGAAGAATGATATTATTGTTAATGTAGAAAAGTAAACTGCAAAACATTATATGATATAAACATATTTTAGGGGGAAAATATATTAGTCTATATATAGAAAGGAATATACACAAATCTATTGACAGCATGTCTCTCAGGAGGTGGAAAATGGGGGACTAACACTCTGCAATCTGTATGCCTATAAAGTTTGAATTTTATATACTGTACCTGTAGTTTTTCTAATTGGTTCTTCAGCTGGAAGAACAGGTCAAGCATGAAGAAGGAATCACCCGAAACACCCTTCCAAGAATTTGTTTTACTTGCTCTTGTAGTGGGTAAGATTTTGAAATATTAATCACAAGTTTTCAATTCAGTGCCACCCTGTGTACCATCTCTCATTCAATCCATTCCATTTTTGTTTGTTTCAGAAAAGAAAGAGCACACTTAAGCCTAAAAAGAGGCCAGTTCTTTTGGTTTACCCTTTCTAGGTTAGAACAACAGATTTGAAATAATGCACAATAAGGAAAAGCAAGTTTCTCAGTGTCCTATCATCCCATTCCGTTCACTATTCCCAGTATAGATTTGGAGAATCTTATGGCAGAAGTCTGACTCCAAAAGAGTCTAGCCAGGAACCGCTGCAGCCTCAACATCCTGGCCCAAAATACCAAACACCTCCCCCCACACCCCATCTCCATCCCACTAATTTGGATGCATCCCTTTTGGGGGAAAGGGAGGGCTGGAGGAAGGGGCATGAACCTAAAGCACCTGAAAATTTTTAGGCAATCCGCTTAACTGTGGTCTCAAATGAACAATTAAATAAGGTTACTGAAATTAAGCAGTTGCATTGCTTATACGCCTGAATGATTAGAATGAGATTTATATTTACGACTTCAGCTCCTTTTCTAAAAAGCACTGAACTGCTTTGACTGAAATTTAACAACTTTCTTAATTTTACTAAAATATAGGTTTCTTTTGTTTTAAATTTTCTGCCTACTTTACTTAAAATGAGGTGGCCAGTACAGCCTGAAGTTCCCCTCAGCTTGACTAAATCTTTAGACAAGCTTCTTCCTGACTCTAGGCTCCGACCTCCCCTTTCTTAGAGCGTTTTCTTTAGAAAATTTTTAATGTTTCTTTGAGATTTACATAATTTTTAGAAAGCCTCTTCCCAGTTTTACAAACCAAGAATGTTTTTCTCAAGGACCTGGGAACATTCCCTATGAGATGGAAACATCAAGGAAGACAGTGCCCTCATCTCCCAGTCTCTGAGGGAGGATGAAGGCCAAACTTCCATTGGAGCCAATTAGCAAGCACAGATAGCCTAGTCACAGAGAAAACATTTGTAAACTCTGGAAATAACTAATTATGTTTGCTTGATCAACCTCCCCACTCAAGTCCTCTAACTTTTCCAGTGTCTCATCCCAGCTCTTAAAAGCCCTCCCGCACTTTCTTTCAGCGGAGTTTAGTTCAGACTAAGTTCTGGTCTCTCCCTTCCCTAGGTCGATAGCTTTGCTTAAAGTATTCCTTACCTTTTTAAAACTGCACTCTGGTGTAAGCTTAGGCTTGACAGAGGAAAACTAAGACAAATGAAACTACCTGCAGCACTTATGCATCCCCTTCCACCACTTACTGAACATTTACGATGTCCCAGCAATTAAGTATAATTCACCCTCTGGGATGGGTCATAGAGTATCCTTTTTCTTATGCTGAAAATCAGAATCAGACAGAAAACTTAGGAAACTGAGGCTTAGAGAAATCAAGCAATTTGCCATAAATTTTGGACTAGTCAGGACTAGAACCAAGACATTTGCCTCCAAAGCCATCGCGTTCAAGCACTTTGCACAGTCAAAATAAAAATTCTGAGTGTTTCTATTTGACTTAGTCTGGTTAGTTTGTATGTGCGCGCTTTGGGTTACGGGGAGGTCTCTGGGTGCTTTGTGTCTGTGTTTGGAGGAGCGCTCCTTCGGCTCCGCGCCGCCTCCCGGGTCTTGGAAGAGTAACAGTCAGAGAAGGGCCGGGGGATCTCGGGCAGGAGGGAAGGCCAGGTACCATACACTCACCGCTCAGGCCTCGAAACCGCCTCCGCCGCCGCCGCCGCCTCCGCCCCCGCCTCCGCCCCCGCCTCCGCCTCCGCCACCGAGGGGCGCGCGTCCACCCTGGCACGGCGCCTTCTCCCAACGCTTTCCCCAACGTCTGCAGAGCAGCCGCCGCGCGGGCAGGTCTGTGACCTCAGCCAAGCGCGGACTCACTAGAGGTGCGGACCCAGGCGGGAGCTGGCGGCGCACGAGCCTTGGTCCGCGCGCGTGCCTCTGAGTACTAGCGCCCACCGGCTCCCTCACCCAGCAGGCGCCACCTCTTCCCTCCGTCCTCCCAGAGCTTGGGACCTTGCCCCCGTGACCTCATCACAGGGCGAAGCCCCGCCCACCTCAGCCCGCCAGCCCTGCCCGGTGTGCCAAAACCTTGAATGGGTCCCATCTGGGCGCCTTTCGGATGCTCCTTAGATTCTTCGCCTGTTGACCCTCTTGGACGAACCCCACAATCCTCCGCCACTCGCAGGATCCTTTCCCCCTCATGTGTCATGGTCATCCTCAGCATGCCCAGTCGCTGGTGACAGGAAGTTTAGGAAGATTCAATGGCCGCCCTCCAGGGTCCATTGGGGTCTAGTAAAGCATTTCCAGAGGCACCGAATCTTGCAAACCCCTCATTCAGCGCCCATCCTGGAGCAAACCCAGCGCAATGCGCTCTGTCCTCGTGTCCCTTTCCCGAGCCTGCGCCGTTCCTTCCCGCAGCCTCCGTCCCCGAACTTCGGTTCTCCGCCCTTGACAGCTCAGCTCGTGGGACGTCCCACCTGTTCCATCTGTGCTCCCCGTTCTACCCGTCAGTCACTCAGTTGACACCACCTCCATACATTTCCCGTGTTCCCCAAATTCCATAATGCTTGCTTCTTTTGGCTGATCCCACCTCGATACCCACGTTGACTGCAGCTTAATGGTTAGAATCACAGGTTCTGATTCTATCAAAAGGAGTATTCACTCTCCTCTGCTGTGCCAGGTGTGAATGAATGCATTGCCTCAGCGCCAAACGGGCGTGGATTCTTGAACTGACACGAAGTCAAGCTTTGTCAGGAGGGGGCGCTGGAGGAACGCTGCAGGACAAAGGACTTTTCCCTAGTTTGGGTGTTTTCTCTCTGAGTTTTCTGGCTCTTAATTTGCTGCTGCTGGCAACAGATGTGGAAGACAGTCTGCGGCACCCCCCTTTAAGTGTGGATTCCTGTTGAGTCATATAGGTGCTCCAGGTGTCTGCTTCTTAGCTCCAGCCTGCCAACACCCCCCAAGTGTGTCCTGCTTGCCAGACCCAACTGGATATTTACCACTTGTTCAGCAACCGTGCAACAGCTCTGGCCCAGGACCTACGAACTTCCCCACTACCAAGAGTGCCACAACTTCACCTTCTCCAAGAAGGCCTGAATTCCAGCCTCGGGACAGAGGCCCTCTTCCATGTTTGTGTCTTCCTTGTGTATTTTTCTTAAGCCATAAGGTAGAGTATTCTTTAGAGTTCTCTTTGTCTCCTTATTGATAATCTCCTGTAATGATTAATAAGTGGAATTATTTAAACTTTCCCTGTTCGTTTTGCTGTGTGGTTTCCTGTCTCCTGATGGTGACACTGATACACCTGATTACTTGCTGGATAACTTGAAATCCGTTAGCCTCTCTGAGCCTCCCATCAACAATAAAAATAATAGCACTTACCTGCCTCAGAGGGTGGTAGTGGGATTAAATTATGTTAAATGATGCAGTGCTGTAAAGTGGCTAGTAGAAGACCTGGCACACAGTATTTCTGGTTTCTTGCTGGGAGATAAAGAGACAGGATGGGGGTGTAGGGAGAAGCAGTGAGAGATCACTAGAGTAAAAGAATTTAAAGAGGGGTCACTAACAAGGCCAACTGGGAGACTTCTGTAAACACACTCCTGGAAAAGCTGGGTGCACAGCTTAAGATGTGGGCTTAGAACTACAGGCAAGTTATCAGTTAACAAAATTAGTTCCTTTCCCTTTTTTAAAGATAGCCAACCTGGGAAACAAATTTTATAATTACTGAGATCAGTTGCTGGAGATCTATGACAGGGGAATAGAAACCACAGAAAGTTATACTACAGCTAAATGCAAGAGAACTGAGAGTAACTTCGAGATATTGCTTTATTACAGTTTCCAGTTGAGGGTATCAAAACCTTGAACAAGTCACTCCAAAACAGAGCAGTTTCAATGAACTTTTTTCATTCTGCAATGCAGTGAAGCCTTACAGGAAGGCACAACAGTCCATGAATCCTGGAGAGGTGATTAGATTTCTCATGTTGCTTATGGAGGATTCTATCTGCCCAAAAAAGAATCAGAAGAACTCTGTCTCCTTCCCTCTTCATTTCTCCTTCTTCTTTTTTCCCTTCCTTAATTATAGGCAGGCCACGATTAGGGAAGAAAATGCTATTTTTAAAGAATGTTTTTGCTTTGCTATTGTCTCTAAAGATTCTTAGTGCAAAAATTGTCTTACAAATGTAGATAGAATCTGGGTTTGAGTTTTGGAAATAATAACTCAACTTACCCTTTAAACTTAGATATTAATTTTAGATTATTTTTGGTATAAAAATATGTGTGTATGTGTGTACTTATGTGTGTGTGTGTGTGTGTGTGTGTGTGTGTATCCATGAGAAAACTTATTTGCTCCAGACCTTATGCTTTTCTTATTCATAATTCAGTTGCTAAAACATGAAGCTCTTATTCTTTGGGCTGTCCCATCTGACAGAACCATCATTTCTGGATGTTTCTGTGCAAACACTCAAAATACTCAGGGATGGGTCCTTGTCTCTAGGCTGATAAATGCTGTTTTTTCATAACGCTAGGAGAGAAAATAGGAATTTCAGCAAATGTCTTTAGATTTGTACATGCTGGATACAGAGGCCACTCATCTAAATCTTCAAAGAAGGGGACAACTTTATACTGTGGGGAAATCTTTATTACATAAATATATTTACACCAAGATATATACACACAGGAATGTCCTTCTATGCATCCAGGTGTAGACTAAGAAAGACATAAGGCTCACAGGTTGCAAGTGAATTCATGGCACCTTTTCTTCATAACCTCTTGCTGTTTTCTCTGCATTAGCAAAGGTCAGGAAGACTTGTTCCAGTGTGATCTGACTGATGGAGTAATCTTCTAAATTGAATTCCTCCTTAGCCTGCTCCATAATGCCAAACACCTTTAACAATAACAACAAAATGCAGTTACCACTGCAATCTCCCATCCAGATAAGCCTCTCCACTTCTCCCAATTCCTGTCAGGTGTGCGTTGAAGGATAAAGGGCATAGATGAAAAAGTAGAAGAAACAGATAATGGAGAAAGCGAGATGAGGCAGTTCTCTGTCCCCATTCTCTTGATGAACGTGGACTAATAGTAGGATTTAAGGGCAGAAATTGAAGCAATTAACTTCCAGGGGTGTTTGAAAATTTAAGCTAATGGTACTGCTCTTCCCACAATGCCAGGCTCCTATTCCACATGCCTAAATCCCAAACACTCCCCCTCCTTAGTGCTCTCTTAACGTGTAATGTTAGAAGGACAAAGTTTCTGCCATCACCTTTCCCCAGCTATTGTCCTTGCTGGGAATGTAGTAGTTAAGGATCCCTTGATTCTCGTGCTTTAAGACACTACCTAAGAAAAGAAAATAGAACAGGTGAATCATCTTACAGATTTCATTAGAAATCGCCAAAATATCGCAACATCTACTCAATTATAATGGAAGGGTAAATAGACGGGGTTAATACAAAAGGGAATAAAACCCAATAACCCACTCTCTTTGGTGTACATGACATGATTAATGCTTTCAGCAGATTTATTCCTCATAGAATAGGCTTATTATGTGGAGTTCACAGCAATTACTGAAGGCACAAAAGCTTGTCAGTTCACCTACTCTATGTAAAAGTCCTGAGCCTTCTAAAATTCTATATTACTATAAGACTTTATTCCTAAAAACAGTTCAGCGAAAATGAACTACCGGGGTTTTCTTCCTCGTTGTGAATGCATGCATAGTGTGTCTGGTGGGGAGGAGGACAAGACAAGGCTTCTTCACTAGTATGTGATTATGCAATCTTCATGCCTTGTGAAAGAGGAAATCACATAAAAATCACCAAAGTCAGGCTATGTGTTCTAGTTTCTTATAAAGGTGAGTAAGGATCCACTGGTGGAATGAAAATAAAGAAGGTGGTATCCATTTCTTTTTAGATTAGAACATATAGTTTATTTAAAAGTAAATTAAAGAGGGAGAGAAAAGATTCACCTCCCCAAGGTGGGGGAGGGGGGTCAAAGCCAGGCAGCATGGCAACAGCCATAGCTCAAAGAGCATAAGGCCACACCAGAGTCTAGCAAGGCAATGGCCCATGGCTGCTTGTGGTTGAGTACTTTTTTGGTATCCATTTCTAATTTAGAATGAATAGATGTATTTTTACACTTCTTATTGCACATTTGTAGATTATTATAAATTAAATTCACTGGAATTTAAAGTGCTAAAAAATGCATGTTGTAATGGTATGTGATTTTTCTTAATATTAGTCTTAAAGCATGTATTATCTTCATGATCACATAAATCTCTTTTATTATGAACTATTTCAAACAGAGCTAATGAATTATTTAAAGCAAACACACATGAAAGCACCACATCCAGGTCAAGTAAAATAACCCACACATTCCTCTCATGTGCCACTTCCTAGCTTCTGTTCTCTATAGAAAGCAGACATTGCCTTTATTGCTATTGTGAGCTTTTCCTTTACAATTATCTTTTTATATACATATGCACCCCTAAAATTGTATTTGGACTTATCTATCTTTGAACTTTATATGAATGAAACCATTCAATGTTTTTCCTTTTCTTCCTGCTTCTTTTACTCAATGTTATGTATGTAAGCGTCAACCATGTTGTTGCATATAGTTACAATTCATTTTTCTTTTAGCATAGTAATCTGGCATATGAATATTCCATAATTTATTTTCCATTTGGCTATGGATAAACATATGGGTTGTTTCTAGTGTCTGACTACCATGAATATCACGGATTTAAATATCATTTTTCTTATCTACTGGCACAAGCGAATTCAGGTATCTCAGTTATATACCTAAAGGTAGAATTTGGGGGCTATTGCTCTTTGTATAGTTGGTCATGCCAACTTCAGCCTCATCTTGGAGGTACAGAGAACTGGAGAGAGTGTCACTTGCACCCTTTCCATAAGAAAGGGCAGGAAAAACTGCAAATTAATGGCTTTTATTTATCCTATCAATTCTCTAATTGAGCAAACACTGGACAAACAAGTAACCCACCATCTGGGAAGAAACAGGTGCCTGCAGGGAGAAACTGGACAAGAACATTTATTTATACAAGGCAGCACTGCTGGATGCCATACAGACTAGTAAGATTTAACTAAACATTTTTTAATGAATTGCTAGAGGCCAAATTTTGGGCTAGCATGAGAGCATAATGACCATTCTTTTATTTATAACTCCTTGATACAGTTTGCTTTAGTCATGTTTTTTTCCTTATTCATTTTTTTCTTCTGCTTCAGTAGTGTTCTTATGTGCAGTTGGATTTTACTTGTTAGGCAATCATAAAAAAACATTTTTTCCAACTAGTCAGAGAGTTAAGCCTTTTTCTGTTTATTGATAGTACTGATATGTGCTAGAAAAGCTCTCCCACATTGTTCTATATTTACATGTAGACAGAAATGCATAAATCTACATACATGCATAAGAAATACAGACATATATCTCCACTCCGTGGTTGGCTCTATTTATTGTTATATTTGTCATATGGGAAAATTTATACATTTCTAGAACATCTATCAATAATGTGATATTTTGTCACACAGATACCTTTCATGTATCCTTAGTTTTAGGAGCACAGATATTCAACTTTTTAGTTGACCTGAATTTTTTTGTTTGTATATTCTTTGGGAAAAGAAACAATATTCTCTGAATTCTTATATATTCATGTGACTTTTAACCTTGAAGGTAATTTTGGCTGGAGGTAAAGCTTTGCCTGCATTTTTCTTTCATAGAGTTTCTTAAATACATTACATGCTTTCCAAGCATAAAACTTTATCTCAAGTCTGTCAAAGTCTGTACTCAATCTGACTTTTTTCCATTATAAATTACTGTATTTTTGTTCACATATACAAATGTCCCTACCCTACTTTACTATTAAAGTGCAGTGTTATGTTAGAATAGTCCTTGGTGATAATGATTAGGAGTCATTTTTTTTTCAGGTGTACTAGTTACTGTTTCAATAAGAAGATTTGTCTTCTTTTATTTCAGGACATTTTCTTGAATAATAATGTTTACTATTTTTTCTATTTTATGACTTGACTTTTCTTCTTTGTGGACTGCTTTCATGGTTATGAAGTATCACATTGCCTTGCTTCTCCCTAACTTTCTCTCACATACTTACCTATATTTCTTTTTCTTTTCTTTTCTTTTTTTTTGAATCTGTTTTCACTCTCTTACCCAAGTTGGAGTGCAGTGACACAATCAGGGCTAACTGCCGCCTCAACCTCCTGGGCTCAGGTGATCTTTCTGCCTCAGCCTCCTAAGTAGCTGGGACTACAGGCTCGTGCCACCACACCCAGCAAATTTTTTGGATTTTTTTATAAAGATGAGGCCTCACTATGTTACCCAGGCTGTTCTCAAACTCCTGGGTTCAAGCAATCCTTCCACCTTGGCCTCCGAAAGTGCTGGGATTACAGGTATGAGCCACCGCACTCAGCCCATACTTATCTACATATTTATTTGATGTTTTTCTGTTGTTCTCTTTTCCAATCTCTGATTCCCTTGTACTCTCCACACTATCTATTTGCTCTTGATAGGTAAATATTTTTTAAATGTTTTTAAAACAACAACAAAAAAACCCCCTCTCTAACACTGTTGGCTATCATTGCATATCCCTTTTGTTGTCTTGTCCTCTAATTTTTTAGGCCTTCTAATTGTGATAAAGAATTTTATTTCAGCATCTATCCTGTGGTAATTTGTTAAGGTGATGATGAAAGATAACAGTTCTCATCTGTCTTGTGGCATTATGTTTTCTCTTTGGTTTTTATTTCATTCTCTTTTATGCTACTTTTCTATGGGGTTCGATTATAATCTTTTCAGTTATTCATGTGTTAGTGAGATATTTTCTTATAGTTTTGAGAGGACTTTCCTACGTGGGAGTTGGGGTGGGACAAAATGATTTTCTTAGCTTTGCAGTTGTAGGGTTCCTTTCTCAGAGTCTTCAGGGATGTATTAAATACTATGGCTCTCAGTGTAGGTCCTCTGTACTTCCTGACAATTGCTTCCTGTGGTTCTCTCTCTACTCCAAGCCTAAATGAAGGATGCCTTCCTTCAGAGAAGATCTGTGCTAGTTTCTTTTGTCCATTTTAAGGGTCCTGCCTTTACATGGCAGCCTCAGTGTGAACTTCCCATCCTGGAGAGGATCCAAAACTTTGTCTCTAATCCCAGTTCTGACAATGGCATTTGCTTCCAGGATTTGTGTTTCCTTACTACTCACTCTTATGTTTCATCTTGCTGGGATTTATTAAAGTTTTTTTCTTTCTTTTATCAATCTTTTTTCTTTTGGCCATTATATAATCTTATCACTTTTGTTTCTGAACCAATTATTGCACTAAAATATTTTTGTTTATTTCTTGATTTAACCCACCACCACTATGACTGCGATCACCCACCAATTCATAAAAAATTGGGTGAATAACTATCTGACTTGTTTTTATTAACATTTCTTAAATGTATGTATAGCTCACATTTATCACAATGTTTAATATTAGAAGTGTTTTAGGATAAAAAAAACTGGTACAATTGGTCTTATCATATATCGTTTGGCTTCAAGTTGCAGTTTCCAAGAACCTATCGACGAGGTTAAGTGAGGACTTACTGTATGCTCAAACATTATGACTTTTAATTTTATAACTTTTAAGTCATATGGACAGCCCAAATCTACAACTGCCTGACTAGGTCATACAAGAGACTTGTGAGTACTTCTGTCTTTGTGAAAACTTCTTAGAATAACCAGATAAAAGAAGCTTATAGGAATAAGCATTCAAGAAATTCATTATGGAAGGTTAAAAAATCAATATCTCATAAGAAAGAGTTATTGGAGACATGCAACATATACATGGTAAGAAAAACAAATATGATTTAATACATCTCTAACAAAGTTAGCCCAACCTAATTTACCTGAAATAACTTTGTCAATAAATGTTTTAAAATCCCCTATTTTGTTGTTATCTGTATCAGTCTTGAACTTGACCTTCAGAATGTAAATGTTGCCAAACTTGTTCTTGAGGTGTTGAGGGCTGCCCAGGCATACAAACTTTCCCTGCACCATGATGGCCAACTTGGTACAGAGGGCATCACATTCCTCCATACTAGAAAAACAAGATACCAGAACATATAAAGCTAAAATGTCTCCATCTGAGGATATTCTGTAATTCAAATATTCAATATTTTATGACTCTCTTTGAAATGGGAAGTTGTATTTGCCAATCATCCAGATCATGAGAAATGAAGATATTTTCAAATTCTAAGTAGTAGAAGGTCAAACCTTCAAATGGAACAGCTCCTGAACTTCCTGACCTCTTCCCACTCTTGATTATTTAACTCAATGGGGATTTTTGGCTATTCCATTCATTGGGATTAATAAGGAGCTCACATACTCAGGTAGATTTACTGTCCAATATTTCTGACTCCAAATAATTTCCCCCTACAGCCACTACAACTCTTGCCAACCTTCAACCAAGCCTTCCAATGAGCCATACCTGTGGGAGGTTATGATGATGACTTTGCCACTTTCACGTGCCTGTGCCACTATGTTCCAAAGAAGGCGTCGGGTTACCGGGTCCAGGCCAGTTGATGGCTCATCCAGGAAGACAACTGAAGGTTTTCCCATTAGGGCAATAGCTGTATTCAGCTTACGTTTGTTTCCTCCACTTCATGGTCAAGGAAAGAGACAGAAAGTGGAATAAGCATACGAGGTTATACATTACAGTAATTTAATGCTTAATACATCTATTTAATACATGTCTGATATCCACCCAAAACAATTTTGCCAAGGTTCTCAAAATGCTGAGTCAGAGAAAATAATAATTAGTAGAGACTTTTAAAATATTGATTATATGCGACTCTACAAAGATACAAATCCCAAACCTGATGTATAAATCAAGTCATTTTCACTAGAAATGTAGAAAGGTAACATTTGTTTACATAATTGATTTTAGTCACATTATCAGTAAAATTTATATTCTTATCCTTGGGGTTCCTTGACATTCCCAGATATATAAACTACATGATAGCCAGGTCAGTACAAAGAACCTTATATTTGTCCTTATTTGGCAGACAAAGAACCATGGAGAGACAGGGAGAGAGATGTTCTTTTTTGAAATTCAATGGCTACAATTCTAATAGAACCAGGATTGTGAGTTTCCATGTCTGCAAAGGGAAGATGTGATACTAACTAGTTCCGCTTTATTTCTGGCATCTAAAACATGACAGAGCATTTCACAGTCATTTCCTCTGCAAGTGGTTACTGTGTCCTAGAGCCAGTGCCAAAAAGCAGGAACTCAGGGAGACTCTACAATATTACCTGCAAGGAGAGCACCAGTATAATATCTCACCTGTAAGTGTAGATAAACTTGTCAGCATGGGATTCCAGATTCAGCAATTTCAAAAAATTGTTCACATAAAGGTTAATGTTGGTCTCAGCAATCCCCCACAACCTGGCATACATGATCATTGTTTCCCGAGCAGTCATGTAATTCAGCAAGGCATCAGACTGTGGACAATAACCAATTTTTGACCTTACCTAAAATAAGATAATAGCCATGGATGTAAGTCAACTATGCCAGTGGGCATACAGTATATATTGATGGCATAGAAGATCTAAAATTCCCTAGCTCATGCCTCTAAGAAAGTGTGATCTTCCACAGAGTTCTTGCAAAGAATTTCTTGTCCTCCAGTGGTTAGAGAATCGTTGCAGCTAGAGGCTACTATTATATACTAGAAGTGCACATGTGCATTAATATGTGTCCAAGATAGAATTTTATAAGATAAAGTCATCTCCCTATCATAAGGCTATGGTCAGTCCATGAAACCAATAAAAAATAATCTAAAAATGAAAGCAGTGCACCCATTTATGGAAGTATATTCACACAAAGAAGGAGAGTAAGATAGAAAGAAGTCTACCATTGGCTCAATTTATACTCATTGTAAACCTAAAGAAAGCTCTGATGACCCTAAAAATATAAAAGAGATATAAAATTGGTATGGGGAGATCCGGTGCCAAAACTGGATAAATATTTTGAAGTCTAGGATCTTATTTAAGAAATATTCATAAGTTCAGTCCCAGGGGATGCCAGGATATCAAAATCAAAGACTTTCATAAAAGGAGAGGCTGAATAGCAATACCAATGTTAGGTTCAGGCAATCCTACTTCTTGCTAGTAATGACAAATAGATGAGCTATAAGTGGGGTCCCCCATGCTCTATTATGTGCAATATGGCTTTATGAGTATCATCTAAGATGCGGGTAAGCATAGTCGGGATCCTAGTTCATGCCTTATTGGGACAGCATCATTCCCTTGATGCTAAAGTGAGACAAGAACATTACAAGAAAAGAATTTTCCAGACTAATATCCCTGATATAAATAAATGCAAAAATCCTCAACAAAACACTAGCAAACTGAATTCAACAGCACACCAAAAGGTTCATTCACCAAGATAAAGTGGGATTTATCCCTGGGATGCAAGGATAGTTCAACATATATAAATCAATACATTTTATATATTAACAAAATGAAGCACAAAAACCATATGATCATCTCAATAAATGCAGAAAATTTTCAAAATTCCTTCAAGATAAAAACTATCAACAAATTAAGTATAGAAGGAATGTACCTTAACAAAATAAGGTATATAAAAAAGTATATGAATAGCCTAGAGCAAACATCATACTCAATGGTGAAAAGTTGAAAGCTTTTCATCTAAGATCAGGAACAAAAAAAGGATGACAATTCTTATCTCTTCTATGGAATAGAGTACTGGAAGTCCTAACTAGAACAATCAGGTAAGAGAAATAATTAAAAGGCAGCCACATCAGAAAGGAAGAAATTAAATTGTCTCTGTTTGCAGAAATCATGATCTTATATATACCCTAAAGAAGCCACTCCAAACCATTAGAACTAATAAATGAATTCAGTGTGGTGTGGGATATAAAATCAACATTCAAAAATCAGTAGCATTTGTATACACTACCAATGAACTATCTAAAAGAAAACTTTTTAAAAATCTCATTTACTATAGATACCCCAAAATTAAAATACTTAAGAAAGAATAAAATTGACCAAGGGAGGCAAAGATTTGTACACTGAAAAGTATAAAACATTAATGAAAGAAACTGAGGAGACACAGATAAATGGAAAGATATCCCCATTTATGGATTGGAAGAATACTGTATTGCTAAAACGTCCATATTACCCAAAGTGATCTACAGATTTGATGCAATCCCTATCAAAATCCTAATGACATTTCATAGAAATAAAAATGTCCTGTAGTTTGTATGGAACCACAAAATACCTCAATTAGCCTTGAGTAAAAAGAACAAAGCTGGAGGTATCACACTATTTGATTTCAAAATTGAGAACAAAGCAGTAATAATTAAAATACCAGAGTACTTGCATGAAATCAGACACATAGAATAATGGAAAAGAAGAGAGAACCCATAAATAAATTCATGCCCTTAACAGTCAATTGATTTTTGACAAAGATCACATGCACAATGCAGAAAGAACATTGTCTTTAACAAATGATTCTAGAAAAACTATCCACATGCAGAGGAATGAAATTAGATGCTCACCTCACATCATATAAATATGGACTAAAAACTTAAATGTGAGACCCCAAACTGTAAAACTACTAAAAGAAAACCTAGTGGAAATCTTAATGATACTATTCTGGGCAATAATGTTTTGAGATAAGACCCTAAAAGCACAGGCAACAAAGGCAATATACAAATGGGATTATATCTAACTAAAATGTTGCTGGACAGTAAAGGAAGGAATCAAGTGAAGAGACAACCTACAGAATGGGAGAAAAAAATTGTAAACCATATATCTGATAAGGGGTCAATGACAAAAATTTATAAGGAACTCAAACAGTTTGATAGTAAGAAAACAATCTGATTTTAAAAATGGGCAAATGACTGGAATAGACATTTCACTAAAGAAGATTAGATGTACAATGGTCAAAAGGTATATGAATAAATGTTTAACATCACTACTCATCAGGGAAATGCAAAGTAAAGCCACCTCACATCTGTTGCAGTGACCATTATGAAAAAGACAAAAGATAACAGGTATTGGCAATGAGATAGAGTAAGAGGAACCCTTGTACACTGTTGGTGGGAACTTTGCTCATGGTTTTATTTCTTGTTACAATGGAGTACTGACTTCCAAGCTTCTTAAGAACTGGACCAGAAACCACAAACCTAATTTTTTAATGACCCCGGCACCTTATTTAGCATATGTTAGAGGCATTGTTGAGAGAACTTGTCTTTCACTCCAATAGTTTCAAAGAACACAAAAGTTATTTTTATCTTGGACTCAGAGTAGAGCTGCTTTTCTTGCTCCACCGTCTTTCTGTTTCTCTCTCTAGAGTCCCCTGGCTGATCAATAGCACCAATATCAATGCCTACCATTATTCCGATCCTACTATGATCTCCCACCACTTGCCTCTTACCTGCACCCCCCAAGTCATCATGCTTCTACCATCTCAGACACTAATAGTGTCCTACCTTTAGGATATCTTTGGTGACGCTAAAGCCTTCAATGAACACATCCCCTGAGGTAGCAGTCTCTTCTCCAGTCAAAATTTGAAAGGTAGTAGTTTTCCCAGCTCCATTTAATCCAAGCAATCCAAAGCATTCCTCCTTTTTGATTGCAAGGGAGATATTTCTTACAGCCAGAATGGGTGGAATTTTAAAATATATCTTAAAAATAAAACACGATGTGCATATGCAGTATACATACATATGGTAAAAAATAGTAGAGAATACTGATAGATGAAATACAATCAATACCTAAAACTCCTATGGACCATACTACCTTATGCAGTTTCACAATAACTCTTCTGTTCTACTGTTCTAAAATACACATAGATACCAAAGAGCCACACTGAGCCCTTGGCATCAATGGCATACTCAAGTAGGGATGAAGTCAGCATTCGTTGGCCATTGAATGATGTTACCTTTGTGAGTTCCTTAATAAGAACAGTAGAATTCAGCAACTCCTGTGGCTGCTTCAGGACTCTCTCTCTTTCATCTTGTACATCTTCATCATCAGATTCACCAGATAATTTCTGGAACACGACATCCTAAATTTTCAAGACAAGAATCATAGAGGCATATGCCCTTTAGACATATTGATGACTTCAGGAAGGCTAAGCTGGGGGATAATTTTAAAGATGTTAAACAGAGCCAGGCACAGTGGCTCATGCTGTAATCCCAGCACTTTGGGAGGATGAGGCAGGAGGATTGCTTGAGCCCAGTTCAAGACTAGACTGGGCAACATAGTGAGACCTCATCTCTACCAAAAATTAAAACATTAGCTGGGTGTGTTGGCATGCACCTATAGCCCCAACTTCTCGGAAAGCTGAGGTTGGAGGATCACTTGTGCCCAAAAAGGTCGAGGCTGTGCTGAGCTGTTATTGTGCTGCTGTACTCTAACCTGGGCAAAAGAATGAGATCTCAACTCAAATAATAACAATAATCATAATCATAATAAGGAGGTCAAACAAAAGATTTGAGTCATTTGTAAGAGATTTTTTTCATATCACCTCAGCTCTCATATGCAAATGTATTCCTTACTCCCAAAGTTTAGAAACTAGGCTCCTACTCATAAGCAAGTAGCATGTTCTTATCAAAATGGACATTATAAACAACTGCAACCACAACAAATGCCATTAATTATGATCAAATGTTATTTGCTAATAAAATATATTTTAGCAGATACCAATGGAGATCAGCATAGGGAAAATATTATTAACTCTCTATTTTCTGAAAGAAAGAAGGCAAATAGGGTATGGCTCTATGCAGACAACATCTGAGCTGAGTTTTTTTTTTTTAATGAATAGAGGTTCATTGGGAAGCTCGCGATGAGGAAAAGAAAAAAGTTTAGGGCATTCCACATACTGGAAAGAGTGTGAAAGAAAACTCTAAGATTTATATTGTAGTTCTTTTTTACTTTAAACAGTTTCTTTGGAAAGAAATTTGATTTAAGAAGAGTTATAAATATAGGACAGTTCCAGTATACCTTTTACTCATCTCCTAATGTTAACACTTTATATAATAATAGCACACTACCCATTAAGTTACCAGCATCATTCTTCTCAGACCTGGAAACTACAATATAGATATTTTTATGGAAATATAAATGATAATGAATAGCCAAAACAATCCTCAGCAAAAGAAACAAAGCAGGAGGTATCACACTTCCAGACTTTATACTTTATTATAAGGCTACAGTAATCAAAACAGCCTGGTATTGGTACAAGAACAGGCACATAGACCAATGGAACAGGACAGAGATTCCAGAAGCAAAGTCTCAATTTCTCAACCAACTCATCTTTGACAAAGCCTCCACTAACAACCACTGGGGAGAGGAGAACTTATTCTGTAAATGGTGCTGGGAAAACTGACCACATGCAGAAGATTGAAACAGGACCCTTACCTATCACCATACACAGAAATTAACTCTAAATGGATTAGAGACCTAAACATAAAACCTCATACTATAAGAATCTTAGAAAATGTAGGAGATACCCTTATGGAAGTTGGAACTGGTAACTAATTCCTGAACAAAACCCAAAGTGCCCATGCCATAAGAGATAAGATAGACAAGTGGGACCTCATCAAACTGACGAGTTTCTGCAAAGCTAAAGAAACCATCAAGAGAGGGGAGACAGCCCACAGCATGGGAAATAATATTTGCCAACTGTTTATCTGACAAAGGCCTAACATCTAGGATCTACAAGGAACTCAAACATGCCGAAAGGATAAAAACCAAACAGCCCCACTAAAAAGTGTGCAAAAGACGTGAATAGACATTTCTCAAAAGAAGATATATGGGCAGCCAAAAGACACATGAAAAAGTGCTCAGCCTCACTAATCAACAGAGAAATGCTTCCTTTTTTGTCTATTATGAATAATGCTGTGTGAACATTCTTATATATGTCTTTTAGTGAACATCATTATGCATTTCTGCTGGGTATACAACTAGAAGGGAAACTGCTGGGTCATAGTGTATGTATATTTTATATACACAAAAAATGATGCTTTGAAAGAAAATTCCAGATAGTTTTCCAAAAGAGTACCAGTTTATATTCCCAATTGTTCCACATCCTCAACAGCACTTAGTATTTTAATGAATGTATTATAGTGTCCCTCCCTCAATGGAATTTACTTGATAGCTAATAATGTTGTGCACCTTTACAAATGTTTATTGGGTGTGTGTATATCTTTTTTTTTTTAAGTTTATTTATTTGTATTTTTTAATTATAAAAATGTGGGGTACAATTCAGGGTTAGGTATACAAATGTTGATTATGCAGGTACCCTTGTTGATGAGGTGTATATCTATTTTTTGTTTAATGAAGTTGGTGTCCAAGTCCTATCCGTATTTAAATTGGGTGGTCTTTTTCTTACTTATTTGTAACTCAAAAATAGTTTTCCATTCTGTGACTTGTCTTTTCACTCACTCAATGATGTCATTTAATAATGATGTTTTTACTATCATAAAGATATTTGCTATGTTTTTGTTCTAAAACTTTATTGTTTTACCATTCACAATTAGATCTACAAAAAAGTCATAAATCTATAACTCATCTATGTGGAGTAAGGGAGGAGTTAAAGTTTATGATTTTCTATGTGGATATTCAACTGAATCAGGACCATGTTTTGGGAATATCCTTTCCCCACTGTATAGTGTATCAACTCTGCCATATATCATGTGACCACACATTTGGCACCTATTTCTAGACACTCTATTCCAGTTGTTTCCAAACTTTAGCATGTGCCAGAATTACTTCAATGACTTGTTATAACACAGAATGTGGCCAGGCGTGATGACTCACACCTGTAATTCCAGCACTTTGGAAGGCCAAGGCAGGAGGCCAGGTGTTTGAGACCAGCGTGGGCAATATAGCAAGACCTCATCTCTACACACACACACACACAAAAATTAGCTGAGCCATGGTGGTGTGCACCCGTAGTCCCAGCCACCTGCAAGGCTGAGGTGAAAGGATTACTTGAGCCCAGGAGATTGAGGCTGCAGTGAGCCATTATTCTGCCACTTCACTCCAGCCTGGTCAAGAGAGTGAGACCCCAACTCAACACACACACACACACACACACACACACACACACACACACACACACACACACATCCCACAATGCGGGGTCTCCAAAAGCTTCTAATTCACTAGGTCTGGGGTGAGATGCAAGAATTTGCTTTTCTAACAAATGCCTAGCTGAGGAAGATAACCAGACTTTAAGTGCAGTTCTTTTTTTACACAGTGTTCTTTTCTGATACAGTGTTCCATCTTTCTGTCTTTATTACTATAGTTTATACAAATACTGATATACTGTAGCCACCTCTTTTGTTATTTCTCAAGATTTCCAGGGCTAGTCTTGGTACTTTGCGTTTGTCAAAAGTGTAAACTTTAGAATCAGTTCATCAGTCCCCCTGCCATATACACACACACATACACACATAAAAACATCTGCTAAGATTTTGGTTGGTATTGTATTGACTATTTAGACCAGTTTGGGGAATAATTGTCATCTTCCCACTATTGAGTTTTCCAGAACATAAGCATCATATATTCCTTCACCTATGTAGGTATTCTTTAGTCTCCCAATAGTGTTTTGTAATTTTCAGCATAAAGGCTTTTACACAGCTTTGTTAGTTTTGTTCGTAGGTGTTTGTTTGTTTGTATCTATACTATTTAAATGGCATCATTTTACATTTCACTTTTTGTGGCTAGTATACAAGTATGTAACTGATTCTTCCACACTGATTTTTAATTTAACAATATTAATTCTAATATTTTATCTGTGAATTCTTTTAAATTTTTTATTTACATAATCTTGCCATCTATTATGAATTTTACATCTTTTTCCAATTTTTATGCCTATAATTTTTTATTCTTCCCTTACTACCCAAAGTCCTGTGCTAAACTGTTGAATAGAAATTGTGATAGCAGGTACTTTTGTCTTAGTATGACCTTAGAAGGAAAGCTTTCAAGAAGTTAGCATTGAGATATTTGCTGTATATTTTTAAAGTTCTTTTTTATTAGATTAACAAGTTCCCTTCTATTTACAGTTTGCTAAGAAGTTTTATAATAAATTGGATTTTAGGAACTTCTGGCAAGATAGCGATGGGACAGGTTGGACTGTGAGAGTCTCTGCAAAAGCAAGGGTCCATAAAGATTTTCGCTTTCCCCCAGTGGCTGCTGCTCCTGCTGCTGCCACCCTGTTCTTCAGCCAGCCACAAGGGCCGGCAGGCTGGCAGACACCGGCCCCATGTACTGCACTGCAGCTGCCACCACCAGCTGTGCTGGACTGTGGTCTGGAGGCCCTCGGTCCCATGCACTGTTCTGCTGACATGGCCGCCACCACCACTGCCCCACCTGGAGTGGCCCTTGGCTCCTGGCCACGTGGAGCTCCAGGCTCCCTCATCAGCTGCACCACCTGGTCCCACGCCATGCCAACCTGCAGAACCTGGTCATCTTGCATTCTGCCTCCCCTGGCTCAGCCCCCTGCCACCATGGGACCAAAGATCAGCTGGAGCCCTGAGCCAGGCAGAGACCTGAATTGCCCCACCCAGCTCTGCCCAGTCTCCAAATTGGGACCTAAGGTAATTGCATCAGACAGGGAGAGACAGAAGCTCCTTCCCCATGCTAGTTCAGACACAGGTCAGATCTGAGTGGCAGACTTGACAGGCAGCAAGTGTCCATAAAGACTCTCTGAGTAGGCATGTGCTGGTGGGAGAGCAAGGGGCCGTCTGAGGGGACACTCGGGTTCATGCACCCAGGACCCCCCTCTGAGGGTGACTGCAAGCCCCCACCACCCTGAGATTTGGGCCGCAGTGCACAGGACCAACTACTGCTCACAGGATTCACCTGAGAGAAGCCTGCACAGTCTGGCTGATTCTCATCACTTGGCACCTGGTGCACACCATCGCCTGTTGTAGAAGATCAGCTCGAGCCCTGAGTCCAGTCAGTGAAGAGAGAGAGGATGGGGAGAGCCAGGGAGGAAGCCCATGCCTGGTGAAGAAACATCTACCATAGCCATTTTCTCTGTCCCAGGATCAGGCAGAGACCTGTTTTGCCCCACCCAGCTCCTCCAACTTGGGACCTAAACTAATCACATCAAACTGGGAGAGACAGAAGCAGCTCCTCCTGCTAGATTGGACACAGACAGGCCAGATCTGAGTGGCAGACTTGACAGGCAGCAAGCCAGCTAAGTCCAGATCTGATCCACCCTCCTTCCACAGCCAGCCTGGATCATCTGACCCTAGCTGTGAGCAACCCTACCAGCCTGCAATGAGAGCTAGAGATCAGAGGTGAAAGGACATTGGACTTAGAGGAACGATGTCAGAGTATGCTTGGTTCCCTTGTTTTTTAAAAATTTTTATTCTTTGCCTGTTCGTTTTACTCATTTTTTTCCCTCTTGTCTCTCTCTTACTGTTATTGATAGCACTTTTGTACTTCCTTTGTTTCTGATATTTTACTGTTTTTTTTTTCTTTAGACTTCATGTTTGTGTAGGGGAATAGTACATCAATAAGGAGGTTGGTTGGCTTGTGTGTCTGTATGATTGTATGCTTTAGTTTTTAAAAACTCTTTTCTGTCTTTGTGTCTTTTTTCTGTTGTTAGTTGGTACATTTGTCTGTTTTCCCTCTTACTCTTCTTTCTCTCCTCCTTCCTCTCCTCCCCTTCCCTGTTCCATTCTTTTCCTTTATCTTACTTCATTTTGCTTTCAGGGATCAAAACTGTACCCCCACCACATGAACAGATTGCAAGGCAGTGAGAAGTGGGTTCCAGGGTATCCATACATCTGTCAGTGGATACTGGGATCTGCAGATAGTTTTTGAATCACAGCTTCTCCCTCAATTAAATCTCAAGACTGTAAAAAAATATAGCCCCCAACCCACAGTCCACCTTCAAAATTGAACAAAGCTAGAGGATTCACACAAGGAAGAATAGGAGATTGAGCAAACAGAAGTAAAAGCAACCCCACAATCCCTGAACAACAGAATTAAAGAAGGGGGGAAGAAAAAGTGGAGGGGAAAATCTACATAAATGAAGAAAACCAAAAGAAGAATATAGGTCTCACACAGACCTCTGGGAGATCAGACACTCAGAAAACAGACTTTGGAATGTAAACAATGAAGAGCCCTCAGAATGACTGGTCACGTACTACAAGCCCAGATATCAACACATTAATAGAGAGAATAAAAAGAATTAAAGAGAGACAAGAGGAAAATAGGAAGGAGTTGATAACTTAGGTAACAGCAGTAAAGAATACTGTGATTGAAATAAATAACAAACTAATAAGCATGGAAAGCAGAATTGGCCAAGCAGAAGAAAGAAACTCAGAGCTTAAGGACCAAAATATAGAACTAACCCAAACCATCAAAAACATAAAAAAGAAGTGGAAAAAGAGCAAAACTTTCAAGAGATGAGCGATTACTTCAAGAGACCAAACTTAAGAGTAATTGGACTTCCTGAGGCAGAAAGAGAGACAGAGATGACCCTGGAACAAACATTCCATGGAATTATTCAAGAAAACTTCCCTTACCTCATAGAACTCCTGTAAGACAACAAATGAGAAGACCAACTCCCAGACACATAATAATTTGCCTAAACAAAGTAGGTATAAAATAAAAAATCCTAAAGTCGGCAAGAGAAAAAAGTCAGACTCTCCACCAGGGGAGACCAATTAGAATAGCAGCAGACTTATCTATAGAAACACTTCAGGCTAGGAGAGCTTGGAGCCCAATCTTCAAAGTCCTCAAAGATAAACAATTCAAACCAAGAATAACCTACCCAGCTAAGCTAAGCTTCATCAATGAGGGAGAATTAAAATCTTTCCCAGACATCCAATCCCTAAGAACTTATGCTGCCTCCAGACCACCTCTACAAGAAACAGTTAAGAAAGTATTACACATCGAAGAAAAGGAAAAAAGAACAACGTTCTTCAAAAGAGTACAGGAAAAAGACTGAAAACACACAAGAATCAACCAAAAAACCAAAAGAAAGACAACAAAGAAACAGGAACAACAACAATTCTATAAAAACTTCATGACAGGGAAAAACTTTCACATTTCAATAATTAGTCAGAATGTGAATGGACTAAATGCACCATTGAAATGACATAGTATGACAAAATGGATAAAATATCATGAGGCAACAATATATTGTCTCCAAGAGACTCATCTCACCAGAAGGAACACACAGACTTAAAGTAAGAGAATGGGAAGCAAATTTCTGGTAGATGGAACACAAATTAAGAGCTGTGATCCTAATTTCAGAAAAAATACCCTTTAAGCTACCAAAAATTTAAAAAGATACCGAAGGTCACTACACAATGATAAAAGGTTCAGTCCATCAACAAGAAATATCCATCCTAAACATATATGCACCCAACATAGGAGCACCAACTTTCATAAAGCAGCTTCTAGGCAAACTTAAACAAGGTATTGACTCTAACACTATCATAGCTGGGGACTTTAATATCCCACTCACAACCCTAGACAGATCATCAGGACAACAAATCAGCATGGAGATCTGGAAACTCAATGTGACTCTTGACCAAATGGAATTCATTGATACCTACAGAACACTCCACCCAACGACCATAGAATATACATTCTACTCATCACTGCATGGAATGTACTCTAAGATTGACCACATCCTTGTCAATAAATCAAGCATAAACAAATTTGATAAGATTGAAATTTTGCCATGCACCTTCTCAGACCACAGTGGAATTAAAAAAACTATCAATACCAACAAGGGTCCCCCCAAACCCACAAAGACATGGACTTTAAACAGCATAATGCTAAGCAACTCCTGGGTGAACATGGAAATCAAAACAAAGATTAAGATACCTGGAGGCCGGGCCTGGTGGCTCAGCCTGCAATCCCAGCACTTTGGGAGGCCAAGGTGAATGGATTGCCTGAGCCCACGGGTTTGAGGCCCATCAAGGCAACTAGGCAAGACCTCACCTCTACAATAAATAAAAATGAAATAGGCATGGTAGCACATGCCTGTCATTCTGGCTACCTGGAAGGCTGAGGCAGAAGGATTGCTGGAGCCCAGCAAGTCAAGGCTACAGTGGCTGGGAGTGTGCCACTGCACTCCAGTGTGGGCAACAGAATGAATTCCCCCCCCAAAAGATACCTGGAAACAAATGAAAATGAAGAAACATTTTACCAAAATCTCTGGATTGCCATGAAAACAGTAGCAGGAGGGGAATTCATATCTCTACAAATGCACATGAAGAACATGGAAAGATCACAAGTTAACGGCCTAACAAGTCACCTAAGGAAGTTGGAAGCAAGACCATAAAACTCTAACTTCAACAGAATAATCCAGATCACCAAAATAAAAGCCCAAATCCAGGACAAAAAGATAATACAAAAAATCAACTAAACAAAAAGCTGGTTTTTTGAAGGGATTAACAAGATTGATGGTCCTCTAGCTGGACTGACCAAGAAAAAGAGAGAAAAAGACCAAATAAACACAATCAGAAACACAAAAGATGAAGTCACATCTGACTCTGAAGAAATACAAAAGATAATCAGAGACTACTATGTACACTTGTATGGAAACAAACTTGAAAACCCAAAGGAAATGGAGGACTTTTTGACATCACACAACCTCCCTAGGTTGAAACAAGAAGAAATCAAGACCCTAAATAGACTAATAACAATCCAGGAAATTGACTATGTCATAAGAAAACTACCTACCAAAAAAAAAAAAAAAAAGCCCTGGACCAGATGGATTTCCAGCAGAATTCTACAAAACATACAAGGAGGAACTGATACCAATCCTGCTGAAAGTATTCCAGGTGATTGAAAAAGATGGAACTCTCCCCAAATCATCTTATGAAACTAACATCACATTGATACTCAAGCCAGGTAAAGACCCAACAAAGAAAGAGAACTACAGGCCAATATCTTTGATGAAAATAGATGCTAAAATTCTCCACAAGATCCTAGCAAACCGAATTCAACAACACATCTCAAAAATCATCCATCACGACCAACTAGGCTTCACCCCTGGGATGCAAGGCTGGTTCAACATTTGTAAGACTATAAACGTAATTAAATACATCAACAGATGTAAAAACAGAAACCACATGATTATATCATTAGATGCAGAAAAAATCTTTTGATAAAATCCAGCACCCCTTCCTGATAAAACCCTCAAACATCTAGGCATAGATGGAACATACCTCAAAAAAGTAAGAGCCATCTATGAGAAACCGACAACCAGCATACTGCTAAAAAGATAGATATTGGAACCATTCATCCTGAACACTGGAACAAGACAAGGATGCCCACTCTCACCCACCCCTCCTTTTCAACATAGTTTTGGAAGTCTTAGCTAGAGCAATCAGAGAAGAGAAGGCGATAAAGGATATCCAAATAGGAAAAGAGGAAGTCAAGTTATCTTTCTTTGTAGACAATATGATTCTATACCTTGAAAACCCAAGAGAATCTGTCAAAAACATCCTTTCACTGATAAAGGACTTGGCCAAATCTCAGGGTATAAAATAAATGTGCAAAAGACAATGGCATTTCTATACACCAATAATAAACAAACAGAAACCCAAATAAAAAGCACAATCCCATTCACAATAGCCACACACAAAAAGAAATACCTTGGTATCTTCCTAACCAGAGATGTGAAAGACCTTTACAATGAAAACTACAAAACACTGCTCAGAGAAATAAAAGATGACACAAACAAGTGGAAAAATATTCCATGCTTGTGGTTTGGAAGAATAAGCATTGCTAAGATGTCCATTCTGCCTAAGGCAATCTACAGATTTAACACAATACCCATAAAATTGCCAGCAACATTCTTCTCAGACCTAGAAACAACAATACAGGAATTCATATGGAAACATAAACAACCAAGAATAACCAAAAAAATCCTCAGGAAAAAAAAAAGCAGGAGATATCACACTCCCAGACTTTAAACTTTATTATAAAGCTACAATAATCAAAACAGCCTGGTATTGGTACAAGAACAGGCATATAGACCAATGGAATAGAATTGAGATTCCAGAAGCAAAACTTCAATTTCTCAACTAACTCATCTTCGACAAAGCCTCCACCACCAACCACTGGGGAGACAAGAACCTATTCAGTAAACGGTGCTGAGAAAACTGGCTGACCACATGCAGAAGATTGAAACAGGACCCCTACCTATCCCCATACACAAAAATTAACTCTAAATGGATCAGAGACCTAAATGTAAAACCTCAAACTATAAGAACCTTCGAAAATGCAGGAGACACTCTTATGGAAGTTGGAACTGGCAAACAATTCCTCATCGAAACCCCAGGTGTCCATGCCATAAGAAACAAGATAGACAAGTGGGACCTCATCAAACTGACAAGCTTCTGCAAAGCCAAAGAAACCATTAAGAGAGCAGGCTGGGAAAAAATAATTGCCAACTCCATATCTGACAAAGGCCTAACATCAAGGATCTACAAACACTCAAACGTGCTGAAAAGAAAAAACCAAACAGCCCCATTACAAAGTGGGCAAAAGATATGAATAGACACTTCTCAAAAGAAGATGTACAAGCAGCCAACAGATACATGAAAAAATGTTCAGCTTCACTAGTCATCAAGGAGATGCAAGTTAAAACCACACTTAGATACCACCTAACTCCAGTCAGAATGGCCATCATCAATAACTCAAAAAATAACAGATGCTGGAGAGGGTGTGGTGAAAGGCAACACTTCTACACTGCTGGTGGGAGTGTAAACTAGTACAGCTTCTGTGGAAAACAGTGTGGCAATTCCTAAAAGTTCTAAAAATCGACCTTCCATATGACCCCGCAATCCCCCTACTGGGAATTTACCCAGAAGAACTAAAATCACTCTATAAAAGATATCTCCACATGTATGTTTATTGCAGCATTGTTCACAATAGCAAGAATATGAAACCAACCGGGCTGCCCATCAAAAGAGGACTAGATAAAATAAAATAAAATAATGTGGTACATATACACAATGGAATATTACATAGCCATAAAGAAGAACAAAATCATGTACTTCACAGCAACCTGGGTGGAATTAGAGTCTATAATACTGAGTGATCTGTCACAGAAACAAAGAACTGAGTATCACATGTTCTTATTCATAAGTGGACCTTGAACAACTATTGTAATACTATAAGAAAAGGACTGACAGTAGCGGGAAACTGAGGGGGGAAGGGGGGTAGGGAGGTGGGATTGACAGTAGTTGAAATCTGCCTGGGGAAGGTGGGGCACACCTCATCAACAAGGGTACCTGCACAATGAATATTTGTATGCCTAACCCTGAATTGTACCCCACAATTAAAAAAAAATTTTTTTTTACAGAAAGAAATCAGGCACAGAAAGACAAAAAAATATTAAAATATACTGGCAATAAGTTGCACAGTCTGTTCTCATATTCTTTAGAGAGACAAAGGGAGTCAAATGTGTGGTGTATTATTAAATTGGGGGAATATGAATAAAAGGTGTGCTGCATTTCTGTAGTTTATTCTTGCATTTTTGTGAGTTTTTAACTATTTTCAAATAAAAATCTGAAAATGTAAAAAAAATTAAAAATAAATTGGATTTTAGCAAGTTATTTTTCTAAACCTTTGAAGAATATCATTATTTTTCTCATTAATATAGTGAATTACATTTTATCAATGTGGTGATTGATTTTAGAATATTATACTACCCTTGTATTGCTAAAATAAACATTACCAGATCATGAATTCAAACTGCTAACATTTTTTGCTAAGGATTTTTACATCTATAAAATAATTCATTTGTAATTTTTCTGTTTTGTAATATTCTTTTTAGGCATTAGTCTCAATGTTGTTATGGCCTCAGAAGAAAGTAGAATAGAATATAGAGGTAAGAATATCAATGAAATGGATGACAATATATGCAACAGAGAAGTAAAAGATTCAAAAGTTGCTTCTTTAAAGAGATTATTAAAATTGGTAAACCCCTACCTAAAATAATCAAGAAAAAAAGGAAGAATAAGGAAAAGAACAACAAATTGCCAACAAACATTAAGTATAAAATAAAAAAACACTGTGAACAAATTTATGTCAATAAATTCATCCTTCCTACATCATCAGGATCAGCATCATCAGGATGAAATCCAAGATCCTTAGCCTGGCACTTGTGAGGCCTTCCCTGACTCAGCCCCTCTTATCTCCTGTAGTCATCTTGTCCTGCCTGTTAACACCTGGCACTGGCTCCAGACATATGAATTGCTTGTAGTTCTTTGAATGTTTCCTACCTCCTTGCCTGGCCTAAGTTGTCCTCTCTGCCTTGAACATATTTTGTCAAGTTTCATCCAATGCCCACAGCTTGGTTTGGTGCCTCCAAGATGCAGTTTTAGAATTTTATGCTTCCTTTGATCAGAACTCATATTTCTCTGGCTGGTATTTTTCTGAGCTCTGATTTGGTCGTTGCCAGGAGGCCTCTTCTCTTAACATCTCTATGGAGGTCCCTTTTCATCTCTCTTCCAAGTCCCAGGATCTGTTTGTTCCTCCTGGACTCCTCTCAGGAGTCTGAGTCCTGTCCAGCATCTAATGTGATGGCAAGCACATAGTAGGTGCCTGAGGGACATTTTTGGAATGTATGACAACCTCAGTCTTAGGTATCAGACATTGCTTCCTATGAGCAATGTTGCTGGTGCTAACCAGCTGTTTGTTGTCTTTGCCTGACTCCCCATTCCCTAGGCTGTCCACCCACTGGGTAACTTCCTACTTCATCTTGTAGATCAATGCCTCAGGTAAATGGGAGACTCCTACAGGCTTTGGATACCAGCTGCTGACTTCACTGGTGTCACCAGGGCTGGACCCATTATTTTGCTTCTGTCCCATCTTTAGAGGCACATCCTGGATACTCCTTGCCTTTCATGCCTTACTTAGTCCTACTACTCATTTCTTCAGGACACACACTGCCTTGAGTGCCTATGGAGTCAGATCTATGCTGGGAAATGTGAAGAGTCACACTGGAGTTGCAAGAATTTGGACTGAGGTCTTAGCTTATACAATTGTCACATAAATTCATCTACTGTGGTAATAAAGAGGACCCTTTTGCTTCAAAAGTCTTCCCTCTGAAAATACTTCAGAGAGTGGTGTTCAAAGTATGGAACAGTGGCAGAAGAACCACCTGGAATTGTATTACCTGTGCAAATTTTCAGTTCCTCTTCTAGATCCACTAACTCAGAGGATAGAGACCAGCAATTTGTAGTTTAAAAAGTTCTCCAGGTGTTGCTGATAAATGCTAAAAGTATGAGAACAACTGCTGTAAAGCTTTGTTATCGTGTGTGTTCCACAGGCCAGCAGAATCAGCAGCATCTAGAAGTGTTTAGAAATATCCAGGGGCCAAATTAAGATGAGTGGGAAATTTTGGGAGGGAGTGACTCTGACACAGGAGCTGTTCAAGAGAAAGATTTCTATTATAATTAACCCATTAAAATGTCATGTGCTGACTGATAGAGGTCATAATGTTTAGAAACCACAAAGTTCAAATTATGATAAAGATCTTGGATTCACCTAGAGCTCAGTCAACGTGGACTGATTTATTTTCCTATATCCAGTGATGAAGTTAGACATATGTAGAGATATGCTTATGGTCTTAGAGTTGTCTTTAAGGCTCATGCTCAGCTACTGACCTTATTATATTCCCTGTAGATTCTAAAAAAAATGTGGCGAAACACAAAGTTTCTCAGTCTCCATGAGATGGTCTCCAACAGGAAAATCAAGAAGAAGAAAAGAAATCCTGTGACAGCCATTGCAATTACATGCATTCCAATTGCATCGTTTTTCAGACTATATACGTTAAGTTCAGTTACTGATGACAAGAACAACAACAAAAAAGATACAGGCTTACTTAAGAAAAAAAATTAACACAATAAGAAAACTCTATAAGAAATCAACCAACAGGAAGAACTATAGAATCAAACTGGTTATCAAATAAGCACAAAATTAATATATTTACTGGTATGTTTAATAACATGCAAAATATATGCAAAATCCTTAAAGAGAAGCAAAACTCATTAATTCCATGATTATTGTCTTGCTATAGTTTTAGGCATACATTACTAACATATACCACATAGTCAGAACCATTGG
This sequence comes from Tarsius wallacei, assembly GCA_963574415.1. NCBI lineage: Eukaryota > Metazoa > Chordata > Mammalia > Primates > Tarsiidae > Tarsius > Tarsius wallacei. The sequence continues at coordinate 726 of CAUYQG010046767.1, read as the reverse complement.
GTGAATGCCTGCTCCCACTGATCAGAGTACTGGGTAGCTGCAGAGTTCTTCCTTGCCCCCAAATATTATTTCCTTTGAAAATTCTGCAGATGGTGGTTCTAAAAGCATGGAGCAAAAGCAGAAAGATCACCCGGGAATGTGTTACATATGCAAAAACTCGTGGAAGAGAACACACTAACATTTAAACTAAATTGTAAGTACCCAGGGTGGACACTTTTCCAGCTGCTTATGGAAAAAAGTTAATTACAAAGTTCTGAATTCCTGATAGGAAAAACAAGAGGCTCGTCAGAGATGTGAAGATGACTAACTCTCCCTTTTTTACGTTTAAAAAACTATTTATTAAAATCTCATATATGCATAGAAAATCACCAGTGTAATAATTAATAGATTTTTTAAAATGGAAAATTCCTACGCAACAAGCAATATTTTTGGTTCAGTTTTTAAAATTTAACTATATTCTATCTGTAGGGGTTTTTTTTTAGTGTATCGCCTTGTGTAGCTTTTGCCCTGGTTGCTCTGCTGGTCCCTCCCTAAACTTTACTTTCATCCTAATTTAGTTCCTGAGTATTTCTTTTCTTTTTTTTTTTTTTGAGTTGGAGTCTCACTCTGTCACCCAGACTGGAGTGCAGTGGCCGCTCCCGGCCACCACAGCCTCGACCTGCTGGGCTCCAGTGATCCTTCCGCCTCAGCCTTCCAAGTAGCTGGAACTACAGGCGCGCGCTACCA
>CAUYQG010046765.1:0-24654 GCA_963574415.1 Tarsius wallacei | reverse complement strand
CATTGGCAAAGCCTCAGGGTACAAAACAAATGTGCAAAAGAGAGTTGCACTCTCATACACTAACAACAAACAAGTAGAGCACCAAATAAAAAGCACAATCCCATTCACAATAGCCACAAAAAATGAAATACCTCGGCATCTTCCTAACCAGAGAAATAAAAGACCCTTACAATGAGAACTACAAAATACTGCCCAAAGAAATCCAAGAAGACACAAACAAATGGAAGAATATTCCATGGTCATGGCTAGGAAGAATCAACATTGTTAAGATGTCCAGCCTACCAAAGGAAGTCTATAGATCCAACACAATACCCATTAAATTATCAACATCATTCTTCCAGATCTGGAAATGACAATACAGAAATTTATAGGGAAATATAAACAACTGTGATTAGCCAAAACAAGCCTTACCAAAAGAAACAAAGCAGGAGGTTTCACACTTCCAGACTTCAAACTTTACTATAAGGCTACAGTAATCAAAACAGCCTGGAACTGGTACAAGAACAGGCACATAGACCAATGGAACAGGATAGAGATACCAGAAGCAAAGCCTCAATTCCTCAACCAACTTATCTTTGACAAAGTCTCCAACAACAACCACTGAGGAGAGGAGACCCTATTCAGTAAACGGTGCTGGGAAAACTGGCTGACCACATGCAGAAAATTGAAACAGGACCCCTATCTATCACCATACATAAAAATTAACTTTAAATGGATCAAAGACCTAAACGTAAAACCTCAAACTATAAGAATCTTAGAAAATGCAGGAGACACCCTTATGGAAATTGGAACTGGCAACCAATTCCTGATCAGAACTCTAAGTGCTCAAACAAAAGAAATAAGATAGACAAGTGGGACATCATCAAACTGACGAGTTTCTGCCAAGCAAACGAAACCACCAAGGGAGCAGGGAGACAGTCCACAGCATGGGAAAAATATTTGCCAACTGTATATCTGACAAAGTCCTAACATCTAGGATATACAAGGAATTCAAATGTGCCAAAAGGAAAAAAAGCAAACAACCCCATTAAAAAGTGAGCAAAAGACATGAATAGACACTTCTAAAAAGATGAGATACGGGTAGCCAACAGACACATGAAAAAGTGCTCAGCCTCACTCATCATCAGAGAAATGCAAATCAAAACCACATTGAGATACACCTAACCCCAGTAAGAATGGCCATCATTAATAAAGCAAACAACAACAGTTGCTGGCAGGGATGTGGAAAAAATGGAACGCTTCTACAATGCTGGTGGGAATGCAATCTAGTACAAACTCTTTGGAAGACTGTGTGGCCATTTCTGAAAGAACTAGAAATTGCCTTTCCATATGACCCAGCAATCCCCTTTCTGGGAATATACCCAGAGGAACTAAAATCATTGTACAAAAAAGATATCTGCACACACATGTTTGCTGCAGTTCTATGCACAATAGCAAAAACATGGAACCAACCATGCTGTCCATCAAAGCTGGATTGGATAAAAAAATATGCTACATATATACAATGGAATATTATGCAGTCATAAAGAAGGACAAACATATGGATTTTGCAGTAACTTGGATGGATTTAGAGTGTATCATACTCAGTGATCTATGATGGAAACAAAGAACAGAGTACCATATGTTCTCACTCATCAGCGGACCTTGAACCCTTATCATAATACTATAAGAAAGAGATTGGCAGTAGGGGGAACCTGTCAGGGGAAGGATGGTGGGATTGGCAGTTGAAGGAATCTACCAGGGGAGGGAGGGGCACACTTCATCAACAAGCGTACCTGCATAATGAAAATTTGTATACCTAACCCTGAATATTACCCCACATCTTTAAAATTTAAAAAATAAATAAATAGCTGAGCAAGAAGACCCAGTGTGTGGATGCCAAGCAGCCTCTTACTCCAGCCAACCTAGTCAGTCATTTCCCAACCATCTTATGAATACAGGCTCCTGCCCTCCCAACGGGGCTTAAGCATGGCTCAACACTACAATCTTCCACTTGCTAAAGTTTATCTCAGTATAACTATTGTCAGGTGGGCAACTTGCCAAAAGTAAGACAAACATTGAGATCTCATTAAGGCTCCATTTCCCTAAAAGAATAGCCAGGTGCCATGTGGCATGTTGATTACATTGGACCATTTCTATGATTGAAGGAGCAACAATTCTTTTTCTTTCACTAAAACAGACACTTAATATCCGGATTTGCCTTCCTAGTCCATAAAACTTTTTCCAACATTTATTAACTAAAAGAATGTGTCACTTCTGGTAATCAAACAGCACTTTACACTGAGCGAAGGGCAGAAATACACTTATGTTCATGGATTTCACTCCTCTTACCATTTCCCCCATCATCTTGAAAAAAACTTGCCGAGCAGAACAGTGAGACAGGCTATCGCAGTCTAAGTTGTGTTGGCCTACTATGGTATTGTTGCCCAGGTTAAAGTATATGACTTAAATTAGTGATTAATGTATGGTAATTTTTTTTTTTACTGTAAACATGATTCACAAGTCCAGAAATTAAAAGACAACTAAGTAACCTTTCTTATTCACCTGTGAATCACTAGTAAAAGTTTGCTTCCCATTCCTGCAACTCTGTACTCTGATGTTCTAGCTGTTCTAGCATTGAGGGAAAATTATTCCTCTAGAAGGTAAACCAACAGTTTGATTGACTTTAGAGTTGAACCTTCACATAGATGATTTGTGCCCTAGTGCAAGTGAACCATCTGGTTAAAAAAAAAAGTTTAGGGCTGGGATAATTTACTCTGACTACCAAGAGGTATTGGGTTGCTGCTGCACAATGTGGATAAGAAGACACACATGTGGAACGCAAGCGATCACCTGAAATGTCACTTAGAACACTTATGCTTTCTGACTAAAATCAATGGGAAACTACCACAACCTAATCAGACAGATCTGCTAATGGCCCAGACCATTTGGAAATGAAGGTTTGGCACAGCCCATCCTGCAAGAAACTATGACTAACCAATGGAATATGGAATGGCTAGTGGGAGAACTTTGGTCATGACCAGTTGTAGAAACATGCAATTATGAATATTTCTTCTTTTTATGATATTGTCTGTATATATATAATATAGTGCTACTTTTTCCTCCTCTCTTAGTTCCCTGCATACAACATGATATGTGTTAATAGTAGTTTTTTTCTTATAATCTCAGTGTTTAAGTTGTAGGATATGTGCAAGGATATGACTCATCTAAAAGAAAAATTTTCTTCTGAAAAGCAACTTCTTCTTTGGGGGGGTACATGGTTAGCCTAGTTTCAGTTGCATAATAAATACTTTCTGCATATTTGGCAAAAGTGTAGCTTGTTCTTGTCTTTATTTGGAAGTTGTTTGGCTAAGAGAAAGTCTGTGGATTCAAATTTGCCAAAGAAGAGATTTTAGTGAATTAGTATTGTGTCAGTTTAGCTAAGCTAGGGCTACATTTTCCCAAATTCTCTTTACTATATGGTTCTCTGTCAGCATTGTTGTAAGAGACATCTGAGTGTTATTCAAAAGGCATAAAAGTATAACCATCTGTACACTTCTACACTGAATACCTGTGTATAGCCCTACAATAGCTTTGGCATGTTGTCACCGATCTATAGTTCACCTTGTGATGTGAAACAGCATTGGAATCTTCAGTTCCTGCCAAAATCCTTCAAAGTTTCTTTGTCCTAGGCCAAGCACATGTGTAGCTCTTTGGTGAATGACAGCAGCTTTCTTAACAGATCTCGCATAGCATCAAAGTAAGAGATGGGATAAGATATATTTCATCCTTTTGAGTTTCTATTTATCCTTAATCATTTCCAAGTCTAGATTTTTTTTTTTTGATTACTCCCCGGTTAATCTATAGTGACTTTAGGTTCAACACAAGACATAGAGGCATTAGCGAACAGAAACTGTCCTATCAACGCTCATAATTGATTAATGTCTTATGTTTATAATGAGTCACTTATTCTATATGACACATCTTGGTTCTGTTTTTCTTTGTATCCAGACGGATGCAAATGTTACCTTTAAAGGTAGTGAAATTTCAGCCCTGAGATATAAATTTCAGTTGTATGAGACGTTCATTCAACATGCTAAATGTTAAAGTGACCAGGAGGACTACATACTTGCTTGGAAAGTATTGCTATCTCATAATGAAACAGTAAGAGGAAAAATGAAACCAGAGCTAAGTAATCATAATCTGTTTCAAAACTAATAATGAAACAAAGGGGAAAAGTTAAAGAGAAAAAACAAAGGTTACACAGTGGAACTGGCTAAATTTTCATTGTATCTACCTTCTGAATGATAGAGCTCCTTCACTTCCTTTTTTTTTTTTTTTCTTTGACAACCTACTATGATTTACTGGTTTTTTTGTGTGTTTTTTTAGAAGACAGAAAAACTCAAATCATAATCCCCATACCTACTGTGTTCTGAGACCAATACTTCTTAGTGCCGGTTCTACTTTTCAAAGTGACACTCATGTAACAGAGATTGTGAATAACTTGGCCAGGTTTGTTTAAATCAACTTATTAAAAAAATAAAAAATAAAAAAATAAAGCCTGAGGTGCATTTTCAGGGCTGAAACGACACAGTTGGTATAGATCTCACTGATTTTGTTCTAGTAGAGCATCTAAATAGTTAGAGACACTGAAATTACCTTGACCTTTCCCAACTGGTATTGACATGTCAGCTCTCATTTCAGGGGTAAGCTTGACATCTGTGTGGTTTCATCTGTGGTTTTTCATTTAATCCTTTCTTTATCTGCTACTGTTCCTTCTTGTTTTTTCAGGGAAGGTTGGCTCCTTTACTGTAAGGCTTCTAGTAATGCTAAGGAAGATTTCATTTGCTTCTTTTTTTTTTTAATTACTTGAAATTTTATACCCTGATGCAGAAAGTTTGTGCCATCATTTGAGCACAAAGTCTTCAAGCATTAACTAAGAAAATTTAAGCCAACAAAAGACAAAAGTAATCTGCAAACAATTTCACTTTTTTGGTAATCTCTGCACACCTTTGTTTCTGTCAGGAATATTAAATTTAAAAATCAAGGATCAGAATATATCAATGCAACCTTACCTCATTAAGTTTCCAGTAAAATGTGTTTTATAAGCAAGCAGTTTTATATCTTTTTAAAATTAGGCATTTTCTTCTCTTTGCAAACAGGGCATTTTTTTGTTTAAAATGCAACCTGGGTGTTCTATACTAAGTGTTTTGACCCTAAGTTGCAACATTATTTGACTTTTCTTTCTTTTCCACTGAAAGAAATGTTATGTCTTCTTTTTCACTCACATTTGATGGCATTTCCAGTGGGAAACAAGAATCACATGGCCCAACATTCAGATGCAGCAATGCCAGGAAGTATTCCAATGTCTTGACCACTCCAACCAACATGTGTGGCTTATTCCAATAAGGTGTGGCTTATTCCCCACTTAATTTGGTGGGTTTAGGGTCCTACTTCCCATATCTCTGAGATTAAAAGACATTTTGTGCTATTTTATGTTCTAAGAAGGATTGGTTACTGCAAAAATGGATCTGTCGGACCTGACACAGCATGAGGCATAATAACCTGCGTGATTGGGAATCTGATATGTTACTAGTAGACTTTTCAGTTCACACTGCCATTTCCTTTTTACCTCAATGCTTGGATATGATGTAGGTACAATGAGGCTGAGATCATAAATTAAAGTCTTTTATGAGAAAATGCAATCTTTTTGCTGAGCTCTCTCAATCACATCTTTTGCTAGATGAGAAAACTGAGACTATTGAAAGTGAAACGATTGACAAAAATCTCAGCGGAAATAAATGGCAGCTAAAATGCTTACATAGAAAGGAAAAGCCATGAGCAGGTTATATAGTCACAGGACTATAGTCTCATGAAAGGCCTGAAGTAGAACTGTGTGACATGTGCTCAGACACACACACATACACACACACACACACACACACGCACACACACTCACTCCCTCTTCTTCAGTGACAACAGTAACCCTGAAAGAACTTCCTCCCACATAGGTAGTTCCCCCTTTTACCTGACACCAGGACATGAAGAGAAAGGATTGGATATTTTGTTGATATTCTCAGAATGACACTATGCAGCCCTGAGGGGAAACATAATTTGGCAGTCCTGTGAGCTCAGGCACTATTTAGGACAGGAGACTACAGTAATTTCAAGCCTGGGCACATATAAGCCCACAATTAGCTTAACACCACTGCTTATTCAATTATAGTCAAGTCTGTTTAACAAGGCAAATGCTTCTCTGAAAATCATTGTGTTATACAAAAATACACAATAAAAACAGTAGGCTATAGTGGGAAAGATAGGATGAAGAGCATGTCTTAGTCAGTTTTTTTCAAAAATTACCATAGAATGGGTGGATTAAACAACAAATATTTATTTCTCAGCTTTGGAACTTGGAAATCTGAGATTAGGGTGCTGGCAGGGTTAGGTTTTTGGCAAGGGTTCTTTTCCTGACATACAGAGAGTTAACTTCTTGCTGTGTCATCATGTGACAGAAAGAAAGCAAGTTAGCTCTCTGAACTCTTCATAAAAGGGCACAAATCCCATTCACAAGGGCTCACAATCTAATTAATTGCCAAAAGTGTAACCCCCAAATGCCATCTATTTGGGCATTAGATTTCAATATGTGAATTGGGGAGTGGGAACAAAAACATTAGTCCATAACAGAGCACAATAGTCAAAACAGTGTGATATGTAAAGAAAAGATAAAAATATAATAAAAATGATAGCAATGTTTCAAAAATCTGAAATAGCTTAAAATTCATAAGTACTACAATACTAAGACACTTTACTTTAAAAGCACCTGAAATTTGCTTATGGAAGTATGGGTCAGTTTGATCATTATCATAAAGGGCTGGGAGGAGGGTTATTAGAAATCAAAACATTGTAATCTCAGTGTGGTTGGCTGTGGCTTATACCACACACAGTAAACCAAGGTATGTATCTTGGAGATGTTTGTGGTACATGTATGTGCATTTGTGTGGTCCTTCATGCCTTAGTTAAGCTGAGTATTATTTTGTTCACTTACCTGGTGTGTCTAGGAGACAAACTCAAACATAAGCAACTGAAAAATTTTTATTATGTTTACTTTTTTCCTGAAATTTTAATTGTAGTAGAACTAATTTGTATTCTCAAGACAATTATTATAACAAAACTGACTATAATTAAAAATAAGTCCTCAGAAACCAATATGTACAGTGTGCAAGAGCTACAAATTTGGCCACAGGGGGTTAAACCTCCATTGGAGAGATAGACTTTTAATAAGTCATTGATTTAATGTGATGAGACTTAAAGAAAGGAAATTACAAGGCACTATAAGAATAAATGCAGAGGTGCATGACATGGACTGGGATAGAGAGTCACTCTGGGCCTATGGAATTTTAAATGGATTCTGTGTGTGTGTGTGTGTGTGTGTGTGTGTGTGTGTGTGTGTGTGTGTGTGTTGGGGAAATGAATTAGTGGAGATCCCGTTACAGGCAGAAAGATCAAGTGTCAACCTAGAGGCAAGATAATGCAGCATATTCTAAAGAGCAGATAGAAGTTTATTAATTCTGCAGCATAGTTTGTGAGGGAAAGCCAGGTAAGAAATGAGTCTGGACATTTAGAATGTGATGAGATAAATGTTGCCCATGAATATTCATGAAAAGGAGTGAACTTTGTTCTAAAACCAATGGACAGTAGCCTGAGCAGTGGGAGCTGCAGACCATGGAAGTCCTTAAACAAAGAAATGTTAAACAAGCTGCTTAAAGATCATTCTTACAGCTTTGAAAACAGTTTGGATTAGAGCAAGATTAACGACAAATATTGCTAATCTTGCTGATAACCCCAAAGTAAGCCATCTTCCATCATTTCTCCCAACCTTCCTTCACTTCCTGGAGGCAAATGACCAACATTTGCCAGTAGAATGTGAATATGAACTATGTCAGCCACTTCTGGGACAAGGTTTTTAAGGAGCATCTGAGTTCTTCCATTCTCCTCTTGTGGGCTGGAGAAAGATACCACCGTGGAGCCACAAGATGGAAGGAGGTTGGACCCCCAAACTGGTACAGGAAAAATAGTTGCTTGCAGACCAAGAACACTCAACGTGCACTATTGCATGGAAAATATAATGCTTTTGTTGTGCCATTGTACATTGTGGTATGAAAGGAGGATCTTTTTTTTTTTCCTGCAGCTAGGCTTACCCAAATAAATCCAGACAAAGGCATTAGTTACAATAGTCCAAAGATGAGATAGGGGATGGATGGCGGTAGCGAGTTGAGATGCAGACACGTGGATAAATTTAGTAAACATTTAGGAGATTTTTTGACACTACTTCATAGTTGATGTGAATAAAAGAGAATAAATCAAGGATGCAGCATGACAAGGCATTTACATATTAGATCCTCATAGACCTTTTTCCTCCACTGTAAGATTAGTTGAATATCTCTGTTAAACTTTCCTGGACAAAATAACTTACTTGTGGATTCAGAGGGCACCAACATACCTTCAGACAGTCTGCAGTTCTATATCTTTCTCATTTCTGCTTTTTGTATTTAGGATTGTATCACCATTCCACAAAGTTTTCACTAATAATTTTTATGATTTCATTTATAAGTATCAGGCTTCCTTGTTCTCGAAACCAAGCCATACTTAACAAGGTGATCTCGTCATCCTGAATAAAAATCAAGGTCAGTTCCAGGGTTTTCCTGAATATTATCTTTATGGCAGCTTTGCAGTATTCTGGAAGGCTCATTTCTCCCACAGCATGACATCTCTTGCATTCAGTTCTCTGTCATTTCATTTCTCTTAAGATGCAGCTGAAAAATTGTGAAGAGAATTGTCTCTCTCATCTCTATACTGCCCAGTCTTTTCTCCTTTCCCACTTCTGCATGTTTTCTATTCTTTGATCACAATGAAATACTTTTTTTAGAAACTGATATTTATTTTCCATCAACCTTATTCCCTGTTGCCTCAGAGCCTATGGAAGAACAGCTTAAGACTACTTGATGATTGTCTCTATCCATTCAGTGGCCTGAGCAGTGGGAGCTGCAGACCAGTCTTCTGGGCAAGTGGAGCACTCCAGTCTTCAGCAGGAAACTGCTGAATTGGCACAGAGGGCACCTGCATACCTTCAGACAGTCTGCAAGCTCAGGCTGAGTAGCAGTGAACTCAGGAGCTAGAATAGTCTGTTCCTCCTGAAATTCCTCCTTGATCACAGCTTTCTCAGCAGAATCCTGCTCTTCCTTTTCACTCTTTTTGGGATCTCTGTAGAAGTAGAGATCAGACATAACCTCTCACCGGTGTTAATGGGAGATAGTGCCATGCATGCACAAAACTTCCCAAGCCAGAATCTACCACATCAGACCAAGTGAGTGAGCTCCCTTGTTGTTGCATGGTATAACAATGTTCACATTGCACAGAGGAGAGTCTGTGTTACACAGAACAATGGTGGGAGGTGAACATAGATGCCTCTGTGAGAGGCTGGTGATCAGCCCCGGGATCAATAACCACCAGGAGATGGGGCTTCCGGAAGGCTGCCTGGATCTGGTTGACGAAGGTTTCAGGAGTGAAGTGACCAGCAATAGGAGTGACTCCAGTGGCAGCAACAAATTTCACCACAACTCACTGGCCAGTATTCTTGGAAGATAGGACACTGACATCAGCAAGGTTTTCAATGGCAACAGTGGCACAAGCTGCAATCAGAAGCTTCTCCCAGGTCCTCTTCAGATTTATAATGTAGATGCCATCACTCTACCTTTTATAGATGTACTGTTTCATTTGGAAGTCAAGGTTGGTGCCACCTAAGTGGGTTCCTGCTGCAAGGAATTTGAGGATATCCTCCTCCTTCATTTGCAGGACGTCGAGGGCTCTGGACATTGTAGAAGTTTCCCTTTAAGTTACAACAGGAATTCAGAACAACACCGTATCTGGGAAGCACGGAAAGGTGAAATTCTTTTCATTCCTCTAAGATACTGTACTACAGCTAGCCTCACAGCCCATGCACACAATATTTCCTTTACCAGGAATATCCTTTCCCTTAAATTGTCTACCTTTATTTGCTTTACTCTGACTTACACTTCAAATTATGGCTCAAATGCATTTCTTCATAGAAACCCTCCTTGATACTCCCCACTACATAAAGTCCATCACTAAACGTTCTCTTATCTCCCTGCACATTGTTCTTTTAAAAGTATTATTGTTTATTACTACCTGTGTGATTACTTAATAATAACTTACTATATATTTTATAAGCTCCCTGATGCCAGAGATAATATATTTTGCTTACTATTGCCTTCCAAGCATCAGGCAAAGTGCCTAGTAAGTAGTTGTTTTTTTCAAATACCAAGGTCACCTATTTGTCACCCATTTCTCATAATTTCTGAGTGTCAGAGTTCCCATTTGGTTCAGGTGTGCATTACACCCGTGTATGACTCAGAGACCCTGTCCTTAGTTTCAACTCCTAGGGTAAATTTTGATTAAGTTAAACCAATCATTATGATGCAACTCACAAGTGAATACCATGGACTTGGAATGTGACACATTGTATCCAATGAGGCTTGGAAATATACTTGAGGACTTCAAGGAAAGTTTTCTTCTTCTCAAAATGTGATACATGAGAAGAAAAGGTACTGCTTCTGAATCCTTTCTGAATTCGTGAGGAAAGCTAAGTAGAAAAGACATGGAAGAGAGGAAGAAATATTTCCGATGCTGATTATCATTGTTAAGCCACCAAATTAGTCCATGTGAAGTTACGTTAGTTTAAAAATCGTATGTGACATCAAAAATCTTTAGGTTTATCAAGAAGAACTCCCTGTTACTTGTAGTTAAAAGTTTCCTAACAGATATTTATAAGTTCTTGGCAAATATTTTTTGAATGAATAAAACATAGGTAGACCTAGTACCTAAAAAATGATAAGCGTAGTACATGAGCCCTAGTATAAATAATGCACCTTGGATGATAATGATGTGTCAATGTACTTCGTCAATTGCCACAAGTGTACCACCCTTTTAGGGGATATTGATAATAGAGAGGCTACATGTGTGTGGGAACAAGGAGTTTATGGAAAATTTCTTTACCTTCCTCTCAGTTTTACTGTGAACACAAAGTTTCTTTGAATAAAAGAAAGTCTATATATCTATTATCTATCCATCTATGTAGCAATCATTTTATATACATATAATAAGAAATTAAATGATTTGTATATTATGGACTGTTAAAGTAGAAACTGATAAACTTTGCCTCTCTTTTATTGCTTCAGTAGAATATGTAGAAAATTCAATGTACTATTCAATGAAGAAAATTGTGTTCTTACTGTAATTTAAACACATTTGAATATACTCAGTTTCAAAAAACACACATATATATATAGTATAAGTTAGCAATGATAGGTTTGCTGTAGTATTCTGGTCATTTTTACTTAAGAATTACACAGACATAATATATAAGGCAGTGAAAATCTTTTGTGCTATATTTTATGTTTATTTGTGTCTTAATTTTGAAAAGCTGTGAGCAGGAGGAGATAAATTGCTCTGAATATGAGCCTGAAATTCAGTATCAGTTCTTTTCAATTTAATTCAGTGTTCTGATCTAGTTTGATTCCCAGACCATCTAGTCAATAAAACATGAAATTTGTGTGTGTGTGTGTGTGTGTGTGTGTGTGTGAACTTTCTTCAAATGAATTTAAAATATAAATTTTATTTGCAAACAAAGATTACTGATTAGGATATAAAGTATTACTAATTTTGTATGTTTATAAGTAAAAATTTAAAAGAAATTTTAAACTTGTAGAAAGCTTATTTAAATAATGCCCCTATCCCCCCTGGGGTTATATTCTCCCACCTATTTATCTTTAGGAAGCATTTGAAAACCCAAGATAGAGACAAAATCCTTGGTTTTATATAGACACTGCCATGAACGCATTGTATATCAGTTTTATGTGAGTCATTTTGCCTTTCAATTTCTAATTTCATTTGTCAACTTAGAGGAATTGTGCTGTCATTACATGTCTCACATGATTTCTGCAGAATACAAAATCCTCAGAAGTTGACATGAAATAAGAATGATCATAGAGAGGCATTGAGTAAAACATTCCATGATTTTTCTAGAATTGTGTATTTTGGAAAAAATCCATGATTGATAATTAAACAAGTTAAAACTGTACTTTCTCAAACCAACTTAAATGTGTGTTTTATTACCTCTCTCTTTAAAATTGTGTTCAGGCTAAATGATGTTGAGTGGCATGTGTATTTGCTCATATTTAAGAGGATCAGTATCTTTTTTGTGCACAAGGTTTTGTCCTGCCCTTATTAATAGATGGATCAGGTCTGATACTTTGATATTACCATCTGAATGATAGGATTATTGGCAATTTAATGAACTCTTACTTAATTATCAACTTTTTACTTTGAATTTGTTGTTTGTCTTCTTAAAAGACACACAATCCATCTTAATTACTTGGAAAGTGAACTCCTTTATTAGTGACTTCCCACCATTTTCAGTGTTCAACCCGGGAGATGTGAGAAACTCCAATCATTTTTGTCGCTTACATCTGGACAGAGTATAACCAAAAGTATTTCAGGATCATTCCCAATATATCTCAGTAATAAGGTTTGCACTAATATTTTTCATTTATTCCTATATTGTTTCCATCTGTCATGCACAGCCATGTCTGATAAGCAATTACAGACGATTCTTTTTGAAATTGCATTATGTTGTGTTGTGTTCTGTGTTATATGTAACCCAAGGCGTTTATCTTTACAACATTGAGTCAATTAAAAGAATATGAAATACTTGGAGGATAATAACATAAAGAAATTCAACAATTTGACACTTAACTCTTAGGATTGATTTTCAAGGTTATACCAAATACAAAGTGTTTTTGTCCTTTGTTGTCTACATATTTAGAAATCTGAGAGAACAAACAGTAGAAAACGAAGCACACACTTTATTTTAGCTGTGAGCAACTTCCATTGTGAATCAAGAATTCATTCAAAATACATCTGGCATGAAGTTTTACTCTTAACAGTAAAAATGGCAACATCTAACCTCATCACACAGGTGAGGACAAAGCAGTTGCATTTTTTCAAGAGATACACATTTTTAGAGTTCAGATAATTCCAACAGGTTTTCAAATGTAGAGAAAAAAAGTTTTATAATTCTTCAAATAAAGAAAGCTTCCATCCACCTATATATGGTGTGTGCTGCATACACAGGTATATGAAGCTCAGTTCTACGGTTATGATTTTCAAATATTAAACAAAAAAAAAGTGATGTGCTATTCTCATTTATTGTCCTTTGGTTAAGAATAACAGGGCAAAAAAGCAAAGTGGATCCTGATGTCTAATTCATAGTGTGACATACAAAAGGTCAAATTATGTGTTCTTTACTTTGCTTGTTGTATTTAAATTTCACATGAAAAATGTGGGCAAGACCCTGTCTACTTTATGACTACAGAATGCACAGGTGGAAAGAAACTAGTGCTCTTTAACTTCACCTAGCTACAGAATCTTTGTCATCAAATTTAACTGAGTTGTCACTGTGTAGACACATCAGGCAAAGATGAGAGCAGATCTAAAAAGGAAGAAAGCACCCTGATAGCTACTGATTCCAGAGTAGGTGACAGCAATGCTATAGTTCAAATAAAATGCAAAATAATCCATAGCTCACAAGCTATCTTTCAAAACATAAATGTTCAAGAATCTTACCAATGCTAATAGTCATGGTATTCATAATTATAGAACTATACCTCAATTCATTATATGAATACCAATACTATTAAGTTAGTGCTTATTAATTACTAATACTATTACTTAAGAATACTATTAAGCAATTGCTAGATTTCTTTTTTTTTATTAGAAAACATATTTTATTGAAAAGTGAATTAAAGAGAGAGAGAGATTCATCTCCCCAAGGTCAGGGAGGGGGCCAAAGCCAGGAAGCATGAAGACAGCCATAGCTCAAAGAGCACATGACCACACCAGAGTCTAGCAAAACAATGACCAATTGCTAAATTTCTAATTTATTATATGAACCATGAGGGTGTTGAGAAAAGAACCTCTATTGGATATCATCATAAAGAGACATTATTCCTTATTACATATTTGGGGAGTCCTTCCTTGGCTACAGGATTACAAACTAAGGTAGTTCATTGCCTTTTCAGATAAATTCTTTTGAGCTCCAGTGGCACACTTGGTTAGTATATGGTACTTATACAATAGATATATTCTTAGATTAAATAAAAATAACAATCCAATGGTCACTATAAGTTTTCAAACATAATGTCAGGTCATTTTGTTCACTCGTATATTTTAGTCAAAACTCTTACCATTTGACCTAAGGCTAAATCTTCCCTCTGGGAGCCAAGCTTTTAGTCTATGGAGGGGATGACTCTTTTTTCTTTCCACTTCTTATTCAGCTCACACTTGATATTTCTGAACACTCTGAAATTGGAAGCAAAGTGACTATTAGAGAGAGTAAAAAGATAAGAGGAGGGGCAGTACAGTTCTTATTTGACTACTACTGTCTTAGCTGATTCTAAGCTTTGTAGACCTGACTTTAAAACTTCCTTTCTCTCACAGAGGACTTTTTGGTATAGCAGTAATATTTTCTTTGTAGCAAACTATCTCAACATATACCACCTTGAAACATTAGCTCTTTATTATAGTCCTTCAGTCAACACATCAGCTGTGTAATTCTGCTAACTGGGTCAAGCCTGTCTTATCTTGGCTGAGTTCATTCAAAAGTCATATAGTGGCTCAATGGGGCAGAATGGATTCAGAAGTCCTTACATGTTTGGAGGTGGGTTTACTGTCATCTGGAACAACAGGTTTGACCGGGCTATGGGTCTCATCTTTCAATAGTGTGGCCTTTACCTATGGCAGAGTCTCAGTGCAAAAGTTCTTTTCAAATCACTGTTTTTTCCATGTATGCTTTTATCCCATTGGAAAAAACTGGTCAGGTGACCAAGCACAGAATCAACATGGGAAGGGATTAACCAAGGTTGTGGATGCAGTGATGTGTGACAAATTGTAAGATATTACTGCAATAATGTGTTACCGTTACCTAGGAGCTCTTCAGAGACCCTGTTCCTACTGATCTGTCATGTTTGCATCCCTTGATGCAGATGATGCACCTTTATTGTCTTGCCCTTACTACTTAGCAGCCCCTACATTCGCTGATAGCTTTGATTTATCTTTGTCAAAGTTTCCAGCCCATGTGCAGCCCTCTTGGACATGACCCGAGATAGTCTAAGGTCACCTCTCTTGTCCAGACAAACTCTGGGAATTATAGGCTAAATCTAATTCAGTCACCCCGTTTTTGCTCCCACATATGGAAGAAATAGCCATCACATCTCTTCCATTTTGTATTCACCAGCAGGAGTCAGACAGTATCCACTGTATTACTCCAACTTCATAAACGATATGTCAGGCTTTCCATACAATCCTGGGGGAATCAGTCTTACTAAGTTTGAGACAAGTTCAGGAACTCATCAACACTTACACTTGGGAATAATCAAACTCACAGTTCACCAACAGTTTTCTCCAAAATATATATTTCAAATTTATCTTAATTATCAAAAGAATAATTATTTAACAGCCTGAATATAGGTAAGAATTAAAAATAATGTGATCAGATATTTTCTTCCTTCAAAATATCTTAGTATAATTTCATAAATATCATAGTTATAGTCTCTTGACTTCTCAGTTACCAATGACAAATTAACATCTTTTATGTCAAAAATGACAGAAACTAGTGAAACAACTAGGCATTTTACCTCCACATAAAAATACTAATAAAGTAATTTATAATAAAAATATATTTAATTTTGTACTTATTGTTTTCAATTTATCACTATAGACTAGATAATCTTAAACACCACTTTTTAGTTACTGCATTCTCTTTTTCATCCAGCTCTATATCAATTAAAATTTTCATGATTGGGCTGGTTATTCCTTTATCTAAATTGTAGAACTGTTGAAGAATAGAGAACCAACAGCAAAGTCACAAGTCTTGTCATTGGTAAATATCCTCATGGTTGAAATAAAGCCATTCATAATTTATTAATTACAGTCAAGATCATTGGCATAGTAGATGCTAAAAAGAAAGCATAGGAAAACTCAAAAGGAATTGGTTAAGTTACTAACGTAAAACACAGGATTTGACATATGATGAGCATGTAACAAATATTAGCTATTTTTACTAGATTATCTGACTTTTCAGATTGCATAACGTTGCTGCTATTCTTTGAGCAATACTTATGCTTAGAACCTCTCAAATTCTACAATTCCCCCATATATGCTTCTACTGGAAATTCTTTCTCTCTTTTCCATCTTTTATACCATTCTTGAATGTTGATCATTCAGACTTTGATTGCCTTGCCTAGACCACCTCTTCCATCATAGAACAGCTTTTCTAGGTTTCTTTCTTCCCCTGACCCTGTGGAAAGCTCTGCATAGGGAGCTCAAGAGTGCAAGGAAAGGTGCTCATGTGGCTTTAACCACAGGTCTCATATGACACTTTCTTATTTGTTTCTGACTTATCATTCAACCAAAAATTGATTTACTTCCATCTCTCTACTTTCATCTTCCCATATGAGACGATTCCCTCAGCTCTTTAAACTTGAGAGTGTCCTTTTCACTAACATCTCTGTCATAAAATGATTTTCCGCTATTTTCCTTAGTCTTCCTGCTCTCTCGAGATGCTTAGAAGACAGTTAACTGGTTTCACTTAATTTGATATTCTTTTTTTCTGAGAAACTTAGAAACTATGGAATATTTCTTTCAATTGAATCAATGTTATTTTCTTTCAGTTGAATCAATGTTATATTTCTTTCAGTTGAATCAATTCTGTTGAATATTTCTTTGTTTTTAATATATCTTTAAGTTAACATCTCAACACTCATATATAGTTTGGTTTATTAGAATTCACACTGTTGTTCCCAACTAGAATGAAGTAAGACTTTGTTTTGCTTACCATATAGCCAAAGTATAAAAAGTTGGGGGCACATATTAAGCTAAAAAGTGACGAGTACATAGTTAAGCTCTTTATAAATATTTGCTGAATGAATGAGTAAATGGATGAATGATTTTTTCTCTGCTTGAGTGTCTATGTACCATTACAGATCAGTTTTTCATTGAAGTAGTTAACTTATTAATCATTCTAAAAAGTCATTCTATGTATATATAACATTTCTGTTACCAAAGAATGAATGTTATTCCTTACCTCATACCAGAGCCTAAATATTTCAGCCTGTGTTCAATCATTTGTATTATTTATTGAATTCCCATGATATAAAACTTTGTGAAGTCCAGACACAACCTACTCCTCTTTCAATCAAGTGAGAGAGACTATGAAAGCACAGAATAGTATGTGTCATGGTAGAAAGAAAATAATACTACAAGAGGAACATAAAAACGAAATTTCATAATGTTTAAGGCGTCACTATAACTAACTACTAGCTGGAGAAGGATTCCAAAACAGTATAATGAAGGAGAACTCTTCCTTTCCTCCTTCCTATGTTCCTTCCTTCCTTTCCCACAAAGGCTGCTGGAAAGGAGAAGATAATTTTGGTAGAGTTAAAAACTAAATCTAAGACAAGATAGAAAAGTGGGCCAGATTCAGGGTGGAAGATAATCTGGGCTTGCTTCAAATCCTATTCAATTTTTTTTCTCATTCTCTCTATATTTTTCATCTACATTATAGTAGACATTCTTTATTAAATCTGAGTCACTATAATCTTAATCTTCCTTAAATTTTATTTCTCTATCCTTATGCCTCATGCAAAAGGAACACTCAATAAATTCTTATTGGCATACATATATTATAAAGTCATTAAAAATAAACAAAAAATAGTGAGCTTCCTGAATTCTGAAATGAAATATTAAAGGCACATCAGTAATAATTTGGACTCTGTTGAAGATAGAGGGATAAGTGGAGAGAATGAAATGGTCAGAGATGGATAGCTTAGGGTCTCTTCTGGACCATTTCTCTTTTCCTGAGTGTCTAAGAAACGACCAGGTGAATGCTCATGCTAAGAGCTGAAGATCTGTGATCCTCCAAAATTCATGTTGAAATCTAGCCCTCAGTACGTTGATAATAAGGGGTGTGGCTTTTGGTGGATTACTAGGTCACAAGGGTGGAATCCCATGCATGGAATTATTGTCCTTATAAAAGAGGCTTTAGGGAGCTTTTTTTTCCCCCCTCTACCTACTAGATAACACATAATTCACCACCTGAAAAGAAAAGTTCCTCACTAGACATCAAATATGCTGGTGCCTTGATCTAGGACTTCTACACTCCAGAACACTGAGCAATAAATTCTTGTTGCTTAAAAATTACCCCACTCTAAAGTACAATTGTTTTAGATGTTCAAAAAGATTAAGACAGCCCATAAACACTTAGCCCCTAGAATGTATAAGCATATGCTTATTCCCCAGGATTTGGGGTTCAATTGCTTTCTGAGTGCTTCTTTTCTCTGTGGGCATTCTCCATAACACACAAGTAGTATTAGGTAGCAGTTGTTTTGTTACATGCTTTGGTTGTAAGGATAAATAAAACATGGTTTTAGTGTTCAAGGAATTTATAGACTAGTGACAAAATAGGGCAATATATAATTTAAATAAACTTAATAGAAGTAAAATGAATAAAAAAAATGAAAGGTGAAGACACTTAAAATGTACTAGTTTGAAATATGGCCAAGAGGGGAAAAATGGTCAAAGGAGACTTCTTGGAGAAAATGAGGCTTGGAACATGAAATAACACTACAAGGTTAGCTAGGAGGCAGTCAAGTAAAAATGACAAATACAGATATCACAAGGAAAATAACCAAGTCAGGCATTTTTATTACTTTTATTCACTTAATATTTTAGATACTTAAAACAGTACCAGGTACCTCCATTTGAAAATCTTCCTGATGAGGCCTTAACTGATGCACTTTTCTCAACGTTGGCTTTTTTTTTCTCTAGTTCTCCCTATCCCTAGATCAAAGCCCATAGAGAGGCAGTAGCTTTTGTTTGATAGTGAGACGATTCCCTTCATCTATGCTCATTCACCTGACTTTTGTCCTGTGTTAGTCCACGGTAGGGGTTGGAAAGGGGATGGACTATTGGGAAACCAACATCACATTTTGCCTTCTGTTGGTACTATAGTTGTAAGTGAGTAAAAGCATATTACTTTCAGCTTGTCCTAATTGTCCTAATTAACCACCTTGCTTCCTGATTGCTAGACCAGATGGAGCTCAGACTCTATGCTGGAGTGAAAGAAGCTGGACACAAGGGAGTGCATACTACATGATTTCATTTATTCAAGTTCAAAAACAGGAAAACCAAATCTGCAATAAATACATTCAGAAAGTGGTTCCCTTTGCTGTGGGAGAGTAGGAGCTTATGGTGAAGGTATCTAGAAGAAGAATGAGGGCATTCATTAAAGGGTTGGAAATGTTTGATATTTTGGTGACATTTGAGACTGACCAGTAAATATTGCTTGCTGAAATGCATCGCATTTGTAGATGCACAATTTACTCATATTATTATACTAATTGTTACCTCAATAACTGTAAACAAAACAAAAATATTCTCAAGTTTTGTTCCTATTATTGTCAATACATGTGACATAACTCATGTTCTAAAATCTGCAAAACTAAACTTTCAAGTCAAATTCAATAACAGTAAATAAATTATGTCTTAGCACATGTGTGTTCCAAAGTTTCTACAAATGAAAAACAAACAGAGTCCTCCCTGGCTTTAGTTGTAATTATAATTACCGCTGTTTATGCAAAGTTTATTATTTCTAAATTAGTCACCAAGGACCTGATTAAAAATGGTGTTCATGTTTCTCATTCTTTATTTCAGTAATGTGTTTCTCAAAGAAAGAAAAAAATGCTTATCATGCACCCAAATTAATTAAATTTGATAGACTCACTGTTCATTAAACTTCCTCTGATAGTGAAACTGTATCCCTTTCAATTACACCTCTGGGAAGTGAGAAATCTAAGGAAAAGATAGAGGGAAGAAAAATAAAATTACAATAAATTAACACTGCCCAAATGCAATAAACGTGTGGCCACTAGAGTAGAAGTCACACACATACAACAGAGAGAAGAAAAAATTTCCCATCAGGAACACACTTCTCTAATAAGTGGCATGCTGTTTTCTAATCCCATCTGTTCCCAGACTTCCACATGTTCTATTGGCTGGGTTTCTAAGGATCTTTAAATTTATCAAGACATTGGTAACAGTTCCCCAGTTCCTCCAGTGTAACTTTTGGTTAAACATACAAGTTATATAGATATAAACAACTTTTAGTCATATATATATTAAACTTTGCAAAAGAAAATTTGGATAAGGATTCAGTTTATTTACTAAGAATACAAGAAATGCAGAATGCATTTTCTATTGCATATCTGTAAATCAACCTGTGGAAAAACATTGTGTTGGTTAAATAAATGCATTATTACCACACTAGTTCTTACACTGAAGTCAACATGTAGTCAAATTGCTAAGACATTTTACTATCAAAACATATAGGTAGAAAAGTATTGGTCAAGGTGTAGACACACAACTATGAATAGGAATGGGTACAGGAGCTGGTATGGAAATAGATATAGGTATAGACAGAATAATGTGTAGTTGTGAAAATAAAAGATGAGTATGGGTGTAGGTTTAAGTGCCAAGACTTAACTTAATGTATTATTATATACAGGGAGGCCAAAAATGTATAAGAATTTTAAGTAGGACATTCTCTCAAAAGATGGCATTAATCAAATGAATGCTAGCATCACCATGTGACAGGCAGGACAGTCAAAGAAAATGGTAGAAGCACAGTTGGGTGAATGTCATACTATACATCACCACTGTAATTCAATGCAACTTTGAAAAGTAATACATACATAACATCTCTTAAAATGTGTATACATTTAAGAGATAAACCTAAAGTAATAAGACATAAGGCATAAGGTAATAGTTTTCTCGAAACCTGAGGTAAGCATTTAATTTACCACTAATTTTTCTAGGTACTGAATGATAAAAAGCCAAAAACACCCAGTATTTTTGCAACAAAAAATGTGTCTTATTCAAGAGAGATGGTTTCCTCTTCTTTTCCTCATAATAATAACAATAATGTTTACTATAATTTAGTAGAGTTCTCTCATTTAATGCTATAAACAAGAGACAGAGTTAGATAATGAACATTGTCTTAAACAGTCAATTTTCAGCATCGTTCTTTATAGAATTTGCCCAATTAGTGATTCATTCCATGTTTAGAGATCTTCAGGACAATTAAATAATTTGTGTTACATGCAGCTGTGCAAGGCTAAGCATGAAGGCAAAGAGCTGATAATCAGGGTTTTCTAGATCTCATCAACCAAAATCCAAAGACTCAATAATTCAGTCATATACTCATATTTTTAAAATACTTAAGTATAACATTTATGTGTATTCCTATATGCTATGAATCCAAGTATAGTGAAATTACAAATATACAGTTCAAATTAAAAAATGCAAAGAAAAGAATGCAGTCATATTTTTGATAACTAAACTAATCTCACTCCTCAAGCTGGAAACTGTTTTTCCCAGGTGGGTCCTTCAGTGCCTGACAATTTTCTGACCCACTGTAGCCCCCTCATGTGTTGAGAATCTCACTGAAGGCTGTCAATGACCCTAAAGACATTGACCAGAGAAATGCTTTGTACCTTCTTCTTCCAACCTCTCTGATCCCACACACAGAATTTCATACCCAATCAGAGACAGTGCTCCTGAAAAAATTATTATCCAGCATGATAAACTCTATTTCAAGTTCTCTGTGGGATAGGTGGAGAACACTGAATCCCTGCTGTTCAAAGTCCAACTAAGGGAAACTTAGTAATAGAAATTCAAGTCCTCTCTCTGATTCTTCACTCACACTACCATTTTTACTCTACTGAGCAAATCTCCTTTACATGTTACCATAGGACATCCTTGAGAAGTCCTAATCACCCACTTCCACAAAAATCCATATGATGTGTGGGTTACAAAAGTCTCCACCTTTCAGTTTCCATGATCCAATTCCACTCTTGTTGGAATGTTGACTCTGGGAAAGAGAATGTAGTACCCATGTTACATAACACTTGAATATCTTCTTTTTACTTCAGTCCCTCAGCTAGTAGCTCTTTCCTTTATCCTTGTTGTTAGACAATAAATTTTCCTGGTGATATCCATCTTTTTCTCTTCCATGAGGCAATATGTTATTAGGACTTTCAAATTAGTTTCACAAGGAAGAAACATAAAAAATATATACTTGCTCATTTAAAAGTTTCAAAATGTCATTATCTTCATTGTACTTGTTGGTTTTCCAACTTATTATCCATTCATAGCACTGCCTCTGACATCGTGATTTGAATACTTATACATTTTAGTTGGAACATTTACAGCAATTTTTGTTTTTTTTTGACTTTGGGGAGATAACACACAAATGTGTGTTTTCTGGGTAAGGAAATCATGCCTACAGAGTCCAATGCTTTAAATCACTTAGCTATTAAGGACATACTTTTTAAATTTCTCCCTATTAAATATATTTTGAATGTAATCTAATTAGTTTTCCAAGAATATTGTCATAGATAATAAAAAATTGCCCAAACCAAAGTCACCCAATTTTCTCCTGTGTTTTTTTTTCTGAGGTTTTAATGATTTTTAACCCTTAGATTTAGGTATGTGATTCAGTTGGGGTTAATTTTTGTTTGTGATATGTAAGGTAGGTGTCTAAGTTTCATTTTTTTTTTTTTTTTTACAGTAAATATCCTGTAGTCCCAGTCTCATTTGTTAAAAGAAAAAACCTATTGTTTCCAAAGGAGCTATCCTGGCATTTTTGCCAAAAAAAAAACACTTAGTCATAAATCAGAGAATTTATTTCTGAAATTTCAACTGTCTCTCTTTTACCTAGAAGTCCATTCTTATGGAGTACTACATTGTATTGTTTACTATTGGTTGTAGAATGTTGTTAAAGTGAGAAGTATGAGACCTCCAACTTTGCTCTTGTTTTTCAAGATTGTTTTGACTAGTCTGGGTTCCATAACTTCCCATACAAATATTAGAGTCATATTGTTCATTGCTGGAAAAAAAAATCATCTTGAACTTTGATAGGGATCATGTTGGATATGGGGCTTTGTTATTAGGTGTATATATGTTTAGAATAGGTACCAATCTCTGAAAGATGGTCCCTTTTATTATTATAAAATAACTTTTTCTTCTAGTAATAATTTCTTGATATACATTTATTTATAAAGATAAGTTATATATTATATATAATAATCAAGGCATAGGTATAGTCATTCCAGTTTTTTTTGCATATTGTTTTCTTAATATATATTTTTACATCCTTTTATTTTAAAACCATTTTTGACAGAGGGATTCCAAGATGGTGATCGAGGCAGTTGGAATGCATGAGTTTGTGTATAAATGAATGGATGAAGAGACCAGTATTCACCATAGGGTATCAGCAAAAGTGTGAATGTCTGATGAAGTGGAGACATGGAAAAGTGAGGACCAAGATCTCCTGCATAGGCAGCTGCCCTGCACAGCTGCTAGGACCTCAGCGCATTTTTTGGCCCAGAGACAGGTACCATCTCTACAGCAAGACTCGGAAAGGGGGGAAAAAAGGATTAAAATGGTGAAAATCACCTGCAACAGAGGCCACCTGCTGCTGCAGCCTTCATCCCAGGTCAGACACCAGCAACACGAACTGCGAGAAAATATAACCGAGTAACCCAACCAGAGTCCCAGCAGAGGAGACTCAGACACCCCATCCCCCAATGAAGCATTTGTGGTCTGACTCAGCAGCCCTGCAGAAGAACCCAGTCTTAGATCACAGTTTTTAAGTGACCCAGCACCCTTTTTTCCAGTGATCCCTGAAATCTGTGACTCAGGTGGGCAACTTTCTGAGCAACAGGCACGGAGAGACCTAAACATAAGTGGATCAGCTGGGGGCAGTCCACAGTCTTCCCCCAACTCCATGAGGTAAACAGGGTTAGATTTGAAGCATTTGTGGTCAGCACTGTAACCTAAGAACCAATCTCTGCTCACAGAGGATGAGTAAGGATAAGTTTTAAAGTTTTACACCCTTTCCCCAGAGATTTGTGAGACACGTTACTCAGGCAGGCAACGTTAGGATCAGCACACACGGAGAGGGCTAAACATAGG
This sequence comes from Tarsius wallacei, assembly GCA_963574415.1. Lineage (NCBI taxonomy): Eukaryota > Metazoa > Chordata > Mammalia > Primates > Tarsiidae > Tarsius > Tarsius wallacei. Next base: position 510 of record CAUYQG010046765.1, on the reverse strand, counting down.
CCGATAAGTCAGGGACACTTTCCAGCCTCTCTACAACCACAAAGGATAAACAGGGGGACAGATTTAAAAGTGGGAGGCTCCTCCCTTCCAAAGCTCCTCCCCTCACCTGCCAGCTAAGAGAAGCAGTGCTTGGGTCACTCCTACAAGAAACCTGAAGTCTTGAAACTGCCAAAAGAGGATGCTCAAGAATTACTGTTGTTGTTTGGGGTTTTTGTTTGTTTTGGATTATTTTTGTGTCTGCTTGACTCAACGTATTTTTTTTTTAATATACCTTGTTGGGAGGGGCATTTCATTCTCTTTTACTCCTTCTCCTTCTTCTTTCTGTCCAATAAGGCTATATATGAGTGTGAAAATTTCCTCATATTATAGGTTTTAGTTTCCTTGGGGTTTTTGTTTGTTTGTTTATGTGCTGTTGGTTCTTTTCTTCTATCTTTTTGTTTTGTTTTGTTTTGTTTTTGTTACTGTTTTGGTTTGGTTTTCTCTTCCTCTTTCTCTATCTCTTTGCTTGTC
>CAUYQG010046763.1:0-26353 GCA_963574415.1 Tarsius wallacei | reverse complement strand
CGGCTGATTTTTTGATTTATTGTAGAGATGAGGTCTCGCTTGCCCAGGCGGGTCTCGAACCCGCGGGCTCAGGCAATCCACTCACCTCAGCCTCCCAAAGGCGCGGGATTACAGGCTGAGCCACCGAGCCCGGCTTATTTCATATGAATTTAAGACTAGTTTGTTAAGTAAGTCACCATGAAATCTATTACTTTGCAGTAGTTTTGGTATATAGCATGTTCAATAATTTAATTTAAAAAGTTATTTTTTAAGGCAAAAATTAAGTTATTTTGTTTAAAGTATCTATATACTTTGTATAAAGTTAATGAGATTAAATTGTTTGCCAATTAACATTGTAATACACATATGAGTGGCATTTGGAAAGAAAAGTTGTCATTTGTAGTTTGATATGTGGTGTTCTAATTTAAATTTGTGGTTTGGGAGAATTAAATTTGGATTTTAACATCATCCAGAAGTAACACTTATGTGCATTTTCAAGATAAACCCAGGAAATGAGCCATCTAGCAACTACTGGTTTTTGTTTCAGAACACAGTGAAGATGTGACTTTTAAAGTGCCTTCTAACTTCGCAGCAACTTGGATGGATTTAGGGTCTATAATACTCAGTGATTTATCACAGAAACAAAGATCACAGGTTATCACTCACAAGTGGACCCTGAACATTTGCTATAATATTATAAGAAAGGGATTGGCAGTAACCGGAAACTGCTGGGTGGGGAGTGGGATGGGGGAAGGGGGCACATAACAACAATAAGCATACCTGATAGCCAAAGTGGGGACCACAGGGAGGCCCAAACTTTAAGTGTACAATGACCACTTATATACCTAATCCTGAATTGTATCCCACATATTTAAAATAAAAAAATAAAAATAAAGTGCCGTCTAATCATTTAAAGTAAACCTTTCATTTACCAGGTTAGAATTAAATTGGTCATGTGATATATCATATGTCACTTATGTTACTATATGCTTTTAAATGTAGTATGCTTTAAAATAACAGCTATAACACATATAGGCAATAATTGTTAAACAAGAAAATTGAAATACTACTCATGAAAACAATGAAGATTGTTTAATTGTACCTGGCTTTTAGTAGAATATCTGTTTTTTTAAAAAATAATATTTATTTTCTTTACAGTCATGTGTCACTTAATGACAGGGATATGTTCTGAGAAATGTGTTTTTAGGTAATTTCATCATTGTGCGAACATCATAGAGTATACTTATACAAACCTAGATGGTATAGTCTTCTGGGTTATATAGTATATAACCTATTGCTCCTAGCTTATAAACTTGTGTGGCATTTACTGTGTTGAATGCTGTAGGCCACTTTAACACAATGGTAAGTATTTATATGTCTAACTATGTCTAAACAGAAAAGGTACACTAAAAACATGTTGTTATACCTTTTTGGGGCTACTGTTTTTTTTTTGTTGTTGTTGTTTTGTTTTTTGAGTTGGAGTCTCACTCTGTTGCCCAGACTGGAGTGCAGTGGCCGCTCCTGGCCACCGCAGCCTCGACCTGCTGGGCTCCGGCGATCCTTCCGCCTCGCCTTCCAAGTAGCTGGAACCACAGGTGTGCGCTACCATGCCCGGCTAATTTTTTATTTTTTATTTTTTATTGTAGAGATGAGGTCTCACCAAGTTGCCCAGGCGGGTCTCAAACCCGCGGGCTCAGACAATCCTCTCACCTCAGCCTCCCAAAGCGCGGGATTACAGGCTGAGCCACCAAGCCCGGCTGGGGCCACTGTTTATATGCAGTCTGTCACCTACTAAAACATCATTGCATATGGCTGTATTTCTGTTTGAAGTGTTTAGTGACTGCTAACAAGTAATTGTACTGGTCAGTAAGACTTTAAATATTAATTGCTGTAGTTTTATAAAGAACATATGGAGTGTGCATAGACTATATTTAGGGTTTTGGTTAGTATTTGCACTGTGTTTTGCCACAAACATTGACACTAATATAAATATGGTAGACAATTAATATTTGAATTGAACTTTAAAGTGTTAATTATCTTGTAGTGTGTCTGAATAGTAATTCTAAAGTACTGACCTTGAAAGTCCATCAGTGACTCTGATTTCACATATTCAAAACAGGACTTTTTAAAAAATGTATTTTAAGATGTAAAAAATACTGTTTATAAATGGTGAACCAACGTGTTACTGAACCTGTATGTAAATAACTATATAACTAAATTCAGACCATTGATATTTTTGGTCTAAATTTTCTTATAAAGTCTGCTTAAATTACTGATTGTAACATTGATATACTCATTTTACAAGATTTGGAAAAAACAAAGGTAAAAATAACGTTTAACAAGAGAAGTAACTGGTTTTAAAAAATTTTTAAAGTCAGAGTCCCACTCTGTCGCCAGGCTGGAGTACAGTGACACACTCAAGCCACTGCAGCCTCAAACTGCTGGGCTCAGTCCATCCTTCCACCTCAGCCTTCCAAGTAACTGGAACTACAGACATGTGCCAATAGCTAATTTTTTGATTTATTGTAGAACCACTGTCTCACCAAGTTGCCCAGGCTGGTCTTGAACCCCTAGGCTCAGGCAGTCCGCTGACCTCCACCTCCCAAAGTGCTGGGATTATAGGTGTGAGAGCCACTGTGCTTGGCGAGAAGTAACTATTAACATTTTGATGTTGATTTTCTTCCTGTCCTTTTTTCTATGTGTGTACATTATATATTATGTATGCTTATGCCAACATTTAAATTGGGATTATACTACTTCTATAATGGTATCAGATTTTAATATGAAAACAGTTGATTATTTTTTATAATCATTCACATGATACCGCTAGAATTTGTGCAGGAGTGGAGTTTTTGCTGTAGAGGAGTTTAGCAAACTTTTTCTGAAAGGACCAGGTAAGTAAAATATTTTAGGCTTTGTAGACCAAGAGACAAAATAAAGATATGATGTAGGTTCTCATAACCATTTAAGCTACAACCATTTAAAAATGTAAAAACCGTTCTCAGTTTATAGGACTTTAAAAAAGCAAAACGAAACCAGGCAACTGGCTAGATTTGGCCCATGGCTGTAGTTTGTCACCCCCTGCTTTAGAATATTATTTGCTTTTATTTTATTTTTATTTTACACACATACTCTCTGTGTATGTGTTTCTGCTTAAATTTTTCTTTAACAGATCTTGACATGACTATCTCAAAGGCACTGAGCCAGCCTGTGTGTTAAAATCCAAGGACCCAGATTGTGATTCCTGTCTTACAGCGTCAGGAATCAGTTTGCTGGCCCCTAGAGGGAAGACTGACCTTGACTTTGTAGTTCTAGTTCTGTTTTCTCAGTAGAAGTACTGAGTTTAGAAGTGAACTTAATTCAGCCTTTACGGGGAAACAGGAAACTGTTACATTTGGAGATCTACTAGAGGATGAGGATACTGTTGGTAGGATGTGTAAGACTACCTAAAGTGTTTGGCCTTGAAATGTCAAGGCTGCTCTCCCAAATCTGGTTTTCCTTGATCTGACTGTATTTTAGTATCCATTTTTTTTTTTAACTTTAGGTATATAGACTTAAACAGTAAAGAGTTTATTTAATTCTGTGTCAGTGTAAAGGAATACAGATTGAAAAGAGAATAGAGTAGCTAAAAATAAATGTCAAAATATTTTTTTCTTGTTTTAGGATAAAAATTGTATCTTAAAGTATATTCAGCAGGGAAAAACTTCTGTAGTTTTGGTATTACAATGATACTATTTATTTTTAAGCACAGTCTTTCATTTTTTTTCTTTTTGGTAATTGTTATATTCCTATTTTCAGCTTATGTGCAAAGTTTTTTCAGTTAACCCATATCTGGAGTGAGTGAGTGAGTGAGTGTGTGTGTGTGTGTGTGTGTGTTGGGGGGGTTGTTTGCAATAGCAACAGTAGATTAAATAAGTTTTCTGGGACAGATTTACAACTTAGTTATAGACTTGTAGTTATTGAGTTAATATATACCAAAGGTTTATTCAAAGATAGCTTGGTTTAAAAATGATTTTCCTTCATGGTGCTTATATTTCTTTCCCTGGAGCATATAGAGGGACACTGTTCTTGTATTTTTCTTTACACTTCTAATCAGCAAGATTTTTTTTTTTTTTTTTAAATTGGGGTCTCTCTTGCACCCAGGCTGGAGTGTAGTGACATGGTCACAGCTCACTGCAGCCTTGAACTCCAGGCCTCAAGCGATCCTCCTGCCTTGGCTTCCCAAGTAGCTGAGTAGCTGGTACTGTAGCACATGCCACCACACCTGGGTAACTTTTTGATTTTATGGAGAGGAGATCTTGCTATATTGCCCAGGCTCGTCTTGAACTCCTGGGCTCAAGCAATCCTCCTGCTTCAGTCTCCCAAAGTGCTGGGATTACAGGTGTGAGCCACTGTGCCTGGTCTTAGAAGTTTTAAAATATTGCAACCACAGGTTTGAGTGGTCAATTTCTATTGCTTTCATAGCACATGTTATCTATAATACTGGAAGTACTTGTTTCAATAAGGAAGGATTAATAATTTGTTGCTAACATGGGCCTATTTGTTGTTATTAACACTGCTCTGCATGTCCACTGGCCTGTAGCATCCTTCCTGTAGGACTTGGAGTAGAGGTAGTGTGTGTCTTGGTAGGCCAATGTATTCTTGGAGTTTGATTCTGAAGTGCTGCTGAACTTTAAAAACTTTCTTAACAACTTTGACCAGAACACCTAAATTAAAATTTCCTTACAACTCTTCAGATTTATTAACTAATTCTCTCAGGTGTTTGCTGTAATTTTCCAGGCCCTGCTTATATAAAACTAGGTCATGGAATAAAAGATGATATTCCATTATGCAGCCTTAAAGAAGAACAAAATCATGAACTTCACAGCAACCTGGATGAACTTAGAGTCTATTATACTGAGTGATCTTTGACAGAAACAAATGACTGAGTATTACATGTTCTCAGTCATAAGCGGACCTTGGAACAATTACAATACCTTAAGAAAAGGATTGGCAGTAGCGGGAAACTGCCGGGGTTGGGGGGAGGAAGTGGGATGGGCAGTAGTGGGAATCTGCCTGGGGAAGGGGGGGCACACCCCATCAACAAGGGTACCTTTATAATGAACATTTGTATACCTAACCCTGAATTGTACCCCGTATCTTTAAAATTAAAAAAAAGAAGGAAAAAAAAAGATATTTCATTTTACTCACTTTTTTTTTTTAAACTAATGGTGAAGAATTTGCACTGATTTATTCATTCACTCTTTTTCATTCCTTTGCCTTTTTTTCTTTTTCCTCCTCCCTCCCCAACCTCCCTTCCCATCTAATGACTATTGTCCCACATTCAACAAGATGAAATGGTTGACCAGATACATAGGCATAGAAGAAAGCTTATTATTGAATGTTCGTAGAAAAGTCTGAACTTGTGACCTTATGTTATCTTATGTATTATTTGAATTGTTACATTATAATGTCTTATTCAATTTGAACATTTAATTGGTTGACAATAAAGCATGGATATATTTAAATAAAGTTTGGAGGAATATGATCACATATGAAAAATGTCTTTTTTAGTCTGTGGGTGTAGACATACCTACTGCTTGAATGAAGGTGGTCCAGAGATTTAAAAGCAATTAAGAGTTAAACATTTTTCATGGCAAAGCACTTAATATTTTTAAAAAATAAATGAAAGTTAGCTACTAATTTTTGTGTGCCTTAATTTCTTTGGGGTGTTCTTCTAGGGTTGGGTGAGATGTCTCACACCTATAATCTCAGAACTTTGGGAGGCTCTGGCATGAGGATCACTTGAGGGCAGGAGCTCGAAATACCCTTCTGTCAGAACTATGAAGTTAACTCTTACATAAATAAATAACTATACTATAATGCCTTTTTTATTTAGGGAAACGTTTATCATCATTGGTATATTCTACAAGGTTAACTTTTTTTTTAATATATATTTTTTATTTTAAAGTTGTGGGGTACAGTTAAGGGTTAGGTATACAAATATTCATTGTGCAGGTACCCTTGTTGATGAGGTGTGCCTCCCTTTCCCCAGATAGATATTGACTACCGTTAATCCCATCTCCCTTCTCCCTCTCTCCCCCGCCCCCCCATAGTTTCCCGCCACTGTCAATCCTTTTCTTATAGTATTACGGTAGTTGTTCAAGGTCCTTATGAGTAAGAACATGTGATGCTCAGATCTTTGTTTCTGTGAGAGATCACTCAGTATTATAAACTCTAATTCCATCTAGGTTGCCGTGGAATTCATGATTTTGTTCTATTTTATGGCTGCGTAATATTCCATTGTGTATATGTACCACATTTTTTTAATCCAGTCCTCTTTTGATGGACAACATGGTTGGTTCTATGATCTTGCTATTGTGAACAATGCTGCGATAAACATACGTGTGTAGGTATCTTTTTCATAGAGTGATTTGAGTTCTTCAGGGTATAGTCCCAGTAGGGGGATTGTGGGGTCATATGGAAGGTCGATTTTTAGAGCTTTTAGGAATCACCACACTGATTTCCACAGAGGCTGTACTAGTTTACACTCCCACCAACAGTTTAGAAGTGTTCCCTTTTCACTACATCCTCTCCAGCATCTGTTATTTTTTGAGTTATTGATAATGGCCATTCTGACTGGAGTTAGGTGGTATCTCAGTGTAGTTTTAATTTGCATCTCCTTGATGACTAGTGAGGTTGAACATTTCTTCATGTATCTGTTGGCGGCTCATAACGTTCTTCACAAGAGTACAGGAAAAAGATTAAAAACACACACGAACCAACCCCAAAACCAAAAGAAAGACAACAAACAGACAGGAACAACAACAACAACACTGTAAGAACCTTATGATAGGGATCAACTCTCACATTTCAATAATTATCCTGAATGTGAATGGACTAAATGCACCACTGAAAAGACATAGAATGGCAAAATGGATAAAATATCACCAGGCGACAATACATTGCCTTCAAGAGACTCATCTCACTAGAAAGGATACTCACAGACTCAAAGTAAGAGAATGGGAAACAAATTTTCAGGCGAACGGAACACAAAAGAAAGGAGTCGCGATCATAATCTCAGACAAGATATCCTTTAAGCTATCAAAAATTAGAAGGTGGTTTCTTGAGATAGAATTTACTCCTGGTGGTGATGCTGTGAGCATTGTTGAAATGACAATGAATAATTTAGAATATTACATAGACTTAGTGGACAAAACAGTGTCAGGGTTTGAGAGGATTGATTCAAATTTTTGAAAGTTCTACTGTGAGTAAAATGCTATCAAACAGTATTGCTTGCTACAGAGAAAGCTTTCGTGAAAGGAAGAGTCAATTGTTACAGCAAACTTCATTGTCTTATTTTAAGAATTGTCACAGCTGCCCCGACCTTCAGTAACCACTCCCTAGTCAGTCAGCAGCCAGCAACACTGAGACAAGACCCTTTACAAGCAAAAAGATTATTACTCACTCAAGGCTCAGATGATTGTTAACATACTTTAGCAATGAGGTATTTTTAAATTAAGATATGTACTTTTTAAAAAAGACTTAATACTATTAAACACTTAATAAGCTACATATAGTGTAAACATAACTTTTATACACACCGAGAAGCCAAAAAATTCATGTGACTCACGTTATCGCAATATTAGCTCTACTGCTATGTTCTGGAACCAAATCTGCAATATCTCAGAGGTAGGCCTGTACCTCTTTTACTATCTCTTTATCTCTTTTTCACAAAAGAGAAGCTTGAGGTTAAATGTCCCATATGAGGAGGCAGAGTGGTCATTTGAGCCAGTGGTGGTAGTCTGATTCCAAAGCCTGTACTGGGCTTTCTATGACACCGGGATGCCCCAGGCACAAAAATAACTTATTTTTGAGGGACAAGTCTACAGATGGCCCAGTCATCAGTGATTAGTGGCCAAATGTAAAAGACAGAGTCTTTAAAACCAGACTGACTTGGTCAAGAGTCCTTGAACTACTTCTCCGTAAAGACCTGCCCGTGAGCACTTTAACCTCTCTGAGCCTCCGGGAACTCCTCTTTAAAATGAGAAGAAAATACCCACATCATAAGGTTTTTGTGCAGAGCAAATGAGCTTTGGTACCATGTGCATAGTAAAACTGTCCTTAATGGTGGTGGATGCTCTTATTTTATAGCCAAGTTGTTATTGTATTACTGTAGAGGTGGCCCTATCACCCAAGTTCCAGACAATGCCAAAGTTTCAGAATAAAACCAGTGTTTTCTGGTACATCTTTCTTTGTAACTGAACTTAATGTAGTAATCGCTGCACTTTCTTGTGTTTGCACCCAATAACTTCAAACTTCAAATGCTAAAAATAGTAAAAATAAAAGAAAAAAGAAAAAAGCTTATCAGTTGTTTTACTTTTCTGAAGGCCTATTGTGAATTTTAAAATGTAGCAAATTATTTTCTGTGGGAGACCTAAAGTGAAAGCACAATGATTGCTGGTTCAGTGAGTTAAATATCAATTGATTGTTTTTGTGACCAGCCTCTAATTGATAAAAAAGCATGGGTTTCAATATTAAAAGGTAATATGATCTCTCTGGCACTAAGCAGTATTAATTTGGTCCATGCGGGGGACTAAGGAATTGGCAGTTTCATAGAGAAAGAACCAGCTTCTGGAAATGGACTCCAGAAGTTACATTGGAGTCAGTGTGGACAAATGGGATTTATGAAAGGAGGTAAAATTATCTTATTTTAAAGGGTAAATAGGTAGATCATGCTCTCCCATTGTCACAGTAATTTACTGGGAGATCCTGTTGTTCTGTTCTCAAGACAGAATGTTGGACCAAAGCCATATGGAAATTTGCATGCTATGACAGCTTCATGAATTTGGGAAAGCTACTTGTTTCTGTGAACCTTAGTTTCCTCATATGTGCAAGTGGTTTCATAACACAGTAATAGCCAACATTCAATAATTGCTTACTGTGGGCCAGGAAATGTGCCGAACACTTTATATGTTTTACTTGTGTAATTCTCATAACCCCATTTTAGCCATTTCAATTCCACGTTTGATATTATTCCCTGCAGTTCATTTAATTTCAGGGAGCTCTATAAGATGCAGAATTGCTTAATCCAGAAAGAATTCTAGAAACCACAAATGACAATGTCTTCCCATTTTAGTGCGTGTTGACGCCCTTTATTCTCACCTTGGTACTTCTAGGTGAAGGGTCTTAGCAGGTTCCAGTCCTTTGCATTTTAGTTTACTATTTATGCTGAGATAGTTTTTCTTTGATTCAATGTGCATTTGAATAATGGCCATAGTACCATTTAAAAAAAATGTATAGCTTTTACATAATCAACCAATAAACTGAATTTTAGAGATGGTAGTTTACATCTCAAATTTTGTTACCACTGTCTGTAATTCAAGTGATTGCATTTTAATTTACAAATTTAAAACTGTATTTCTCTTAATTAATAAATAAATTTGGTGAAATGTATCCATTTAAAATCTTTTTCACCAGAAACTGGGACACCAAAAGGCCTTGGTTTTTATTATTATTTCTATAGCTATCAGCTTAATCATCTGTGTTTGAATATATTTTGAACATTTATTCAATCGTGCATCACATATTTATCATGTGCCTACTGATAAATGGGCAGGATCTGGATCTTATGAGAATTAGCAATAATAAAAGTAATAATAAGGATAATAGCTAACATCAGGTGAATGACACTGGGCTCAGTGTTCAATACAAGTTATATGGTTTAATTGAATCCCCATAATGAGCCTCTGAGATTGTGTTAATACCTCCATTTTACAGGTGAGAAAGCTGAGGCTCTAAGAGGTGATCTGATTTGTCTAAGTTTGCAGACATGTTCATCCACATGGGCCTGGCTTGAAATAAAAGCTCTTGGTTTCTTTTCTCAGTGCCAACCCTCTCAGGAGTGCCAACACTCTCAGGAGGTTCTCAATCCATTTTCAATCATCTCTAGCGTTACCTTTCTCTCCTTGCCTCAGGTGCACGTCAGGGTCTCCATTCCCTCCTTCACCCTCCTCCACAGTATCTGTCCCTGCTGCTCTTTGTGTGTCTTGTGTGCTGTCCTCCTTCCTCATTGCTCTCCCCTAACAGGGATTCCTGATCTTCAAATCTCTCTATTTCAGCCCTAGCTTGGTAGACCTAAAAAAGAGCTTGAGCAGCTCCTGGGACATCTTTGACCAGGCAACTGGTTCACTCTTTAATATTTTGACTGTTCTTTTTCCCCTGTGAAGCCTCCCTTCCCCTTTCTCTCCCAGTCATTATCTGCACTACCTCTTTGTTCAGGCCAGAGCCTTGCCTTGGTGCTTCTCAGATGTCCTTATTCTCCCTGCCCTCCACCTGAAAGCCTTTCTTCTCTTTATAGCTGTTAAAATTGTATCTATTCTTTAAGACCCGCTCAAAATATCAACGTCTTCCAAAGTAGTCCTGGTTCTCCTACTGGGTGCAGTTTCTTTGAACCTTATGGTACTTTTCTTTATATCCACATATGACACCTTATAGTAGTAGTACTAATGATGATAAGGAGGAGGAGGAGGAGAAGGAGGAGGAGCCGTATAGCATGCCATGCACTTCACATGTATTATCTCATTTCCTCTTCACAAACACCCTAGGGGTGATACAATGCTACCACATTTTACAGATGAGAAACTTGAGGCTAGAGAGGTCATTTGTTTGTCCATGTCCTATTTCACTTAGTAAGTGGTCCTCTCTGACTATAGGAACTTGGTCATTTCTACCTCAGGGACTTCTCAGTGCCTCTCACAGTGCTATGCATCCAGTAGCTTATCAATGAATATTTTTTAATTGAGTAGAACAGAGATAATTAACCAATTAACTAACAGGTGCTGTACCTACCAAACCTAAGTGCAAGGTTGTTTTCCATGTCCTTTTCTCCTGATCTTTTTCTTTTCTTTTCTTTTCTTTTTTTAACTTTTAAATTTTTTATTTTAAAATTGTGGGGTACAATTCAGGGTTAGGTATACAAATACTCATTATGCAGGTACCCTTGTTGATGAGGTGTGCCCCCCTTTCCCAGGCCGAAAATTTCCACTACTGCCAATTCCACCTCCCCACCCCCTCCAACTCCCTCCGTAGTTTCCCACTACTGTCAATCTTTTTCTCATAGTATTATGATAGTTGTTCAAGGTCCACTTATGAATGAGAACATGTAATACTCAGTTCTTTGTTTCTGTGAAAGATCACTCAATATTATAGACTCTAAGTCCATCCAGGTTGCTGCGAAGTTCATGATTTTGTTCTTCTTTATGGCTGCGTAATATTTCATTGTGTATATGTACCACATTTTTTTATTCAGTCCTCTTTTGATGGGCAGCACAGTTGCTTCCATGTTCTTGCTATTGTGAACAATGCTGCAATAAACATACATGTGCAGGTATCTTTTTTATAGAGTGATTTGAGTTCTTCTGGGTATATTCCCAGCAGGCGGATTGCGGGGTCATATGGAAGGTCGAGTTTTAGAACTATTAGGAATCGCCACATTGTTTTCCAAAGAGGCTGTACTAGTTTACACTCCCACCAACAGTGTAGAAGTGTTCCCTTTTTGCCACATCCTCCTGATCTTTTTCAATGGACTTTCCTAGTGTAGCAGAGACAATGTCACATGTTCATACAAGAAGACTGCGTGTCTCACATCTTTTACTTTGAGTGAGGTCATGTGGTGTGTTCTGCCTGATGGAATATGGTTGGGTGTGATGTGCACCATCCCCATGCCTGGCCAATACTTTACTAGATTCCTCCACCTTCCACCACCTCCCTCCCTTAACTCTCTCTTCCTGAATGTAAAGTGTCCAACAGAGAATCCTGCAGTCTAGACTGAAGAAGCCTGGATCCTTCACTAACTGCATGAAGTGAATGGCTCCCTCCCAACCTCTCAACCGGCCTGCACTAAACTAGGCATAAAAGAGACATATCTTTTATTACGTGAAAAAATTGAGATTTCAGGGTTATTACAGAAGCTACCATTACTTGTCCTGATTAATTATACTGTGTACTTGATGTGGAATCCAGCCATGTAGGAAGGCAAGTCTGCCTGCGTAGACCTATAGTTTTGAATAAAGCCTCCTGGTTCTCAAGTGTGGCCATGGTGACTGGGTGTCAGTATTCTTGAGGTGGCAATCAGCTTAATGTTGTCCTGCAAGTGGTGTCTGTCTTATTATCTCAGAACCCGACTTAGGGAAAAGGTTCAATGGAGTGTTCACCAAACGCCCTGCCTAATAGTATAAAATTTTTCTGATAAAACAACAGCAGCAACAAAATAACAGAAAACTTATCTAAAGCTTTTTCCCTTGTTCGCCATTCTGCCCTTGTCTTCCCATATTAGATATTTTTCTTTCCAAACTGTTTATGATGCTGGAAAATTTTCTATGGCTTTCCTGGATGGCTCCAATATCTAAAGATGTCCCTCACCTCTGGATTTATTACTGGGCCTCTCTGAGTGGGGTCAAAGGGCATCTCAAGCCCCATATTCTGAGCCTCCTCCTTCCCTTATGTGCTCCATAACTCTCCTTTGCCATTTATTGACATTTGAGACACTTGATCTATGACTGCCTTTCTCTCCCTCCCCCCTGTATCCATGTCTTGGTTTCCAGGGACAGCAGGAATACATTATTTCAAGAGTAAGGACAGGGCCAACTTATTTAGGATCTGTGAGGGAATTGCTGGGTAGAATTTTTGCATAGGCTGACATTACATTTAAGACGTAAGGTTCAACATAGCATCAAGCACATTACTTAGATTCTAGATCTGGTAACTTAAGACCAGAATCAGAAATTCTAGTCTTACAGCATTGTGCTGTTCTCTAACTCTTGGTTTGCCTGTTCATCCTCCTATAAGGTAGGTACTACTTTTATGTTATGAGGAACCAAGAGTCGAAGAATGATTGACCGTGATTGGGGTAGAATTGAAAATGGGGCCAGGTATTCTGGCTCTTTTCCCCACACCATGGCAAGTGTCCTCCTTTTGTAAAAGATTGCTTCTCAAGAAATTAGCATTTATGTAGAGCATACCTCAGGAAATGTTTTGAAAAGTTGACTGGAACTAAAATTTCCCAGTTTCTTAAAAAAAATTAGCATGGTCTCATTGCCAGGAGTGCCTGTAAGCCCACACTGCTCAGGTGGCTTCTTGCTGGATGCTGGCTCTGCTCATCAAAGGTCACAGCCCCAGCCCCAGTCAGCTACGAGATGGACCAGAAGGGGCTGCTGTGGATTCGTGGGCCTTGAAGACTTTGGTCTCTTTGTTCTGTTTCCAAATCAACCTTTAATTCTACAAAATGACTTAGAATATTGACTTTAAAAATCATCAACTCCTGAGCTTTAGGGAGTTGTTATGATATTGGGAACAGAATAGCTAGCTCTGTGGTCGCCAAACTCTGATCTTTGGAAGGTGCCTGCCAAGATGGAGTTTCTATTGGTGAGGAGTAAGTGAAGAATAAAGGACAATAGTGAATTTTCTTAATAAACATATTTGTATTCAATTTAAAGTCCTGCTCTTTATTGTAAGGTTATTGTAAGATGGTACTGAAAATAGATTTTACTTTTCCAATTGTTAGTAAAATAGACAATCCATATATATTTAAGGAAGAATATAGAGTATTATATATATATACACATTTTATACATAGTCATGTAATGATGGACTGCATGTACAAGAGTCCCATAATATCATATTTTTACTGTGCCTTTTCTATGTTTAGATATACATTATTTACAATTGTGTTACAATTACTTACAGTACTCAGTACAGTAACATGATGTACAGGTGTGTGGTCTAGGAGCAGTAGGCAATACCACATAGCCTAGGCATGTGTATTTGTTACTAGATTTAAATTGTCTAGATGTAAGTACACCCTATGTTGTTTGCACAATGACAAAAATCACCTAATGATGCATTTTCCAGAATGTATCCCTGTTAAACCATTGCATGACCCACACTCTCTCTCTCTCTCTCTCTGTATGCACTCACACACACACACACACACACACACACACACACACAAACAGTACAATCAAAAGTTTGGAAACTACTATTTTAGCACATATTTTTCCAAGCATAGTAATCTCTGTCATTTGATTTTCTTTTGATATGTTATCAGTCTTGGGCAATCTGTTTTTATTTTATCTGAGCAAAATAAAAATTTTATCCTTACCTTCATATCAATCAATTTATGTGTTGAAGAGCTTTGGTCTCCTTTGGCTATAGGGACTTAAGATATCTCTATTTTTCATTCTTTCTCTCCTTCTTTCTCTGTCTGTGTATTTTAGGGAACCAGAGCTAGCCTTTCAAGACTAGGCCACAGGAACTGACTTAGGTAAGTTTTTTTTTTTTTTTAAATACACAGGAATAAATAAATCTGTTTGCTATCAGCTATGGTAATATTGGGTCAATTTTTTTTTTGTCTAATGCAATATTTTTAGTAAAGTAATTAATAAATTATGAGGCAAGAAAGCAAGGTTTAGGGCCTTGATTACATTTTATAAGGGCCATTAGTTGACAATGCTACATTAATTAGATCAGATATGTTGAGTTAAATTAAATTATATTTATTTCTAAATTATATATATTTTTATTTAAATAAAGACTTAGGTCTAATTGTTGAGAACTGATAGGGTTCCAGTCAGGAAGGCACTTATCATTTCTCTGTTGATTGTTGCAAATCTGAATAATAAAGTTGAGTTGGGGACCTGGATTCTATAATCATTCACTGTGGTTAAAATATCACTAACACGCACTTCTTTAAGCCCTTCTCTGTGACATACAGGGACAATTGGGAGCATTTTGGTCTTTATTTATTGGGGCTGCATAATCTAATTATCTCTCATTAGTCCAGAGCTGATTATTTCATTTATCTTTGTAAATGTGACAACAAAAGGCTCACTTTAATTAAGCAGATCAGCAATTAGCTCTTGTTTTGTAGGAGTTTTAAACATCCCTGTACTAATAGCAGGCAGCATGATTATAATCAGAAGCCCAGGAAAGAATGGTGGCAGAGGACAGTTTGATTTAGAGCCCTATTTAAGTGAAAGCTATGTAGGCAAAGTGGCTTTCCAATGACAAAGGTCCAGAAAGGGCTAGCCAAACCGGAGGACAGACTTGAGAGGGCCAGGCCGAGACCTTCTCATTTTATTGTGACATAGGCGGTGACTTCATTCCTTCTTTTGAAATAATTTTATTTATTTGTGATAGTAATTGTTATTATTTGTCAATCACTTATTATACCCCAGGCTTTGCATCTATTACTTTATATATATATATATATATATATATATATATATATATATTTTTTTTTTTGAGTTGGAGTCTCATTCCGTCGCTTAGACTGGAGTGCAGTGGCCGCTCCCGGCCACCGCAGCCTCGACCTGCTGGGCTCCAGTGATCCTTCCGCCTCAGCCTTCCAAGTAGCTGGAACTACAGGCACGCGCTACCATGCCCGGCTAATTTTTAGATTTATTGTAGAGATGAGGTCTCGCTTGCCCAGGCGGGTCTCGAACCCGCGGGCTAAGGCAATCCACTCACCTCAGCCTCCCAAGACGCGGGATTACAGGCTGAGCCACCGAGCCCGGCTTACTTTAGATATATTAATCTTTTAAAAATTGCACGGTAGTTCTTTGAGATATTAACTTATCTCCATTTTACAGATGAGCCAAGTGAGGGTTACAGAGGTTGCCACTTGTCCATGTTTACACAGTTAAGAATTAGAACCCTTATCTGACTTTGCTACTCTGCAAGCTGTTTTATTTTCTCCATATCCCTCCTTGCTCCCTCCCTTCTTCTTTTCTCTTCTCCTTTCTCCCTTTCTTTTTCCTCCCTGATTTCACTCATCTCCTCGTGATATGCCAGGCATCATACACTGAGTTGGAGATATGACAAGGAGAAAGGTATGGCCATGACTCATGAAACATTTCCAGTGTAATGGAGACAGATACATAGGCTGCATAACCACTGCAATGCCTGAGACAATGTGAGGACAGAGTAAGATGGAAAGGGCACAGTCTTGCCTGTTGGCACATCTGACTGCTATGTCAATATTTCTTAGACTAGATTGGCATGGCTGCTTTCATTATTGCATATTGTGTTTCTCTTCCTTTTCCTAATAGGGAGCTGCTTCTAACTGCCTGAAGTTACCCATATTGGTAACACTATAAAGTTTCATGTAAATGGGATTTACCTTTACACAGAAGTCAGGCAGAGTCTATCATATGCCAGCTACAGTCTCATGTTGTTTTTCAGGAATAGTTGGAGGAAGAATGAGGCAAATATGGAGTTTTTTAGAAGAAGAGAGAGGAAAATGGAAAAATTAAAATGAGGCATGACTGGAAGGAAAGGGAGCTTTGTCTTCTTGGAAAAGAGGAGAGAAAGAGTGAGCTGAAGAATTGGAGAACGGGCTCCTGCTTTCCTGTGGGGTGGGCTGATGACCAGCAATACAGAGTTCAGACAGCAAGGGCTAGAGCAGCTTCTCAGCTTAGTGACCAGGCTTTCTAGATTCTCACGAACTTTGACTACAACTACTTGGAGACCTGGATAATGTTTCTACCTCTATCCCATATCCAGCACCACTAACCACCCAATCTTAAGAATATCAGAACATCTGCTAATATTTTCAATTACTGTGTTTTTGAGTATTATTTTTGTACTAGGCTCTATGCAAAACACTTATCATATATGACCTAATTTTATTTTTACAATTATATTGTGAAGAAAGTATCATTATCTTCATTGTATAGATGAAAAAGCTGAGGCACATACAGGTAAACTAGCTTTGTTGGATTCCCATAGTAGTGGAGTATAGACTTGAGCCTATGAGCTTAACCACTAGGTAATCACTTTCATCCTTCTTTTGGGCTTTCTGATCCACCAAAGCCATCTGGCTTTCAGAAACTAGTGAAAAAAATAATTTAGTATATTTCTTTTGAAAACCTTTGTTTACATGTTTAATAAGCCACACATTGGAGACTCTTACTGTAGGCGATAGAAAACCATTGAAGAATTTAGACTAAGGTATGGCGATGAAAGCTGTGTTTTAGGATGTGTGGAGGATAATTTGGAAAAAACAATCCTGGAGTTAGGGATGCTGGTCAGGATGGTATTGCAACAGTCTATGGGAACTGGGAGAAAAGGCACAGAAGTGAGAAAAATTACAAAGAATGATTACTAAGTTTCAGTGGCTCATAACCATAGGGGGAAAGATGGGGGAACAATAAAAGGTCCCTGTGCTTTGTGGTCTTCATGACTAACAGAAATGTAGATGTCCTGTGCACCGAGTAAATGACCAATAAAAAATATTGAGCATGGTGGTAGGTCTTTGGTGACCTAAGAAGTATGGATTCCATGGGGATACAAACCAGTCCAGAGAGGATTAAAGAGAAATTGGATGATGAGGAAGGTAGAGACCATGTAGAATAATTTTTCAGATACAAGTCCATTTCAAGATAGAGAGTGTCTGATTCCTCCCTCAGCCCACTCCTCCTGGGGAAGGACTTAATAGATGATCACCACTCACCTCTTCCATCCACTCATAAGACTGCCATACAATGTAAGTGTAGGGACCTGGTTTGTCTTATTCATCTCTGCATTCCTAGCACCCAGAACAGTGCCTGGAGCAGGGTAGGTGCTCAATAAATAATTATCGACCTATTGAATAATTAATGAGAGAAACTGAGGCCAGAACTGCTTGCTCTAGAATGACCTCTGGTGGCAGATTCCTGAAGAAAAGTCAGTCAAGATGATCTAATAGGGCAGCTAGGAATGGGAAAAACCAGGAGACGGAAACTGAAGGTCAAAGTAAGGTGGTAAATTTTATCACGAAGTCTGAGGGAGTGAGGGTTGAAAAAGGGAGGAACACAGCAGGAATTCAAGTTTTGTGAAGTTAGAGATACAAATGTTAAGAAAAGGACTCCTGTACCTGAAGCCATGTTTATTGTGTACTCATGGTCTGGCATGTGGATGTGGTAAAACTAGAAGCAGATTCTTCTGTCTGTAAGTGAGAGGCTTTACAGTGAGATAGGAAAGATTTGAGTAAAAATTAGGCAAATGGAAATGCTGCTTCTCTTCTCCACTAGGAACCATAGAGAAAAAGTGGTGGTGGAGGTGGGAGGTGGGATATCAGGCAGTGCTGTTGGAGCCATGGATTCCTGGCCAGTCTTAAAGAATAGTAGTTTAATACTTTTTTAAACCATTCCAAATAAGTTTGGGGTAGGATCAGGTGGGGCCATTCTGCCTTTCTGCGAGTGCCCAAGGAACCTAGACTGTTGCCTGTCTAAGGAAGTCTGATGACTAAAGCAAGAAAGTCTCAATTTAAGGAGGCATCTACTGGGGAACCTCAGGTCCCGGGTGCCCCTTACCAATATTGTGGTTTTGTCCATCTAAAGGCACAGATTTGAGGACATCAGAGAGAAACGTGTCAGTTAAGTAGAAGAGATTTAAGATACTAAATGGAGAGAGATAATTGAAGATGCAAGACCATGGAGTCATTTAATGTCGCACTTGGAACGGATCTTCTATCTTGTGCACAAATACTTATAAACAATTTTAGAAAAATAGTCATATAATAGCTTGGAAGAAACAGAGTCAGGGAACAGGGAATAGTATTTATTTTGATCTAGAGGAGAAATGACTGTTTCTCTGAAAAAGAGTGATGGGTGAGAAGATAGGAACCTACACAGAAGTTATTCTGAAGTAGAGAGGAGGAATATTAAAGCTTTTATATCAAGAAGCCTCACTAGTCATCAAAGAAATGCAAATTAAAACCACACTGAGATAACACTGAATTCCAGTCAGGATGGTCATCATCAATAACTCAAAAAACAACAGATGCTGGAGAGGATGCAGCGAAAAAGGAACACTTCTACACTATTGGTGGGAGTGTAAACTAATACAACCTCTGTGGAAAACAGTTTGGCGATTCCTAAAAGATCTAAAAATCGACCTTTCATACAACCCCGTGATTCCCCTACTGGGAATATATCTGGAGGAACTCAAATCACTTTACGAAAAGATACCTGCACACACATGTTTATTGCAGCATTATTCACGATAGCAAAAACATGGAACCAACCATGCTGCCCATTGAAAGAGGACTGGATAAAAAAATGTGGTACACATGTATGGTGGAATATTACACAGCCATAAAGAAGGACAGAATTATGAACTTTGCAGCAACTTTGATGGACTTAGAGCCTATAATACTGAGTGATCTATCACAGAAACAAAGAACTGAGGATCACATATTCTCACTCATAAGTGGACCTTGAACAATTATTGTAATGCTATAAGAAAAGGATTGACAGCAGTGGGAATCCGCTGGGGCAGGGGGGCACACATCCTCAACAAGGGTACCTGAATCATGAACATTTGTATATCTAACCCTGAATTGTACCCCACATCTTTAAAATTAAAAATAAAAAAAAGAAGTGAAAGTTTTACCTCTTTCCTCACAAGTATTAGTTGTTTTCCTCTCTTCTTCTGTACAGGGAGAATGAATGGGGAAAATACAGACTTTCGCTTGCTTCATTCTCACATACTACACAGCACATAAGAGTGGCCTGCTGGCAACAATTAAACCAAAGGTGCTTACATTCTGACATGGAAACTTGTAAGGAAAGGAAATCCTAATTGGAGATACTTTTCAAGTGCTTGAACAAGCAGTTCTCTTTCAAAAAAGAGAAAATTATTTACTTCCCACAAAACAGTATTTCCTTCTAAGTGCAACAACAGACAAAAGTATATATATACAATAGTTCAGGTAATTTTGCCACTCCAAAAAAAGACAATAAAAAAAGAAATAGTAAAACAAATGTGCACCATAATTGTGAGATTGATTCAAAGTCTTTGTTTATACCCAAACGTAAAAACATAGGTGGTACAAAGAAATGGTTTTATGTCCCTGCAAAAACTCAGACAGAAAGCTAGACTTTAAAGTCTCCATAAAATGAATGCAAATAGAAATGTACTTGGACATGTTAAGGACAGAAGTCTCACAGATCAGAAGACTGCAAGCTGGCAGGGTTTGCCTGTTGCCTAATTGAGGAGAGCAATAATGTGAAGGGTAAATGCATTGATGGGGTGGGTGAGGATTGGATCATCAAACTGGAAGTATAAATGCCTACTTCTGCGCCAGCAGGTAGATACTTTAATTCAGTCCTCACAACGACCATGTGAAGCCATGCAGAAATTTTAGATAAGGTTCTTAGAGGATAAAGAACTTGCATAACGTCATATGGCTTCAAAATGGAGGGACAATATTTAGCACCTTGGTCTTCTGCTTTTAGAGTTCATGCTCTTTCCTCCTCACTGAGCTGCCAGATGGCTTTGTCCATGCTTGTGGCCTGGCCTCCAGGGACTTGGGAACTGACACTTTCAAAACGTGTGCTGACTTTTCCCACTTGCTTTTGTTCATTGGGTCACTTCTCTCCAGATTTGTTTTTCAGTTTAATTGGTTTTGGCTTTGGGATTTTTAAAAATAAAACTAGTTATTCTCCCTACCTTGTTTAAGAAATTGTATTATGTTTGATATTTTCTGACCTTACTCTTGGGTGGGGAAATAATAGAGTATTTTACACAAGAATGAATTGTGATGTCGTAGGTGAATGTGTGGGAGCTCATAAATCAACAGTGATCCGCGGGGACCATAGAGGGCCTCCTGGCCCTGGCCAGTGCTCTTTAGACCTCTATATGCTAATAAAACAGAGATTTCTCTAGGAAGGGCTCCACCTTTGCAAATGACACTCGTAATAAGCTCGGAGCAGTGTTGTTTACCTGCTGGTAATTGATAATTTAGCCAATGTAAAGGAGCTAATGGTCCATCTTCTCCATATGGAGAATTAGGAAGTAGAATTCTGTCCAAATAAACTGGATTTGTCTGTGGAAGGCCCTAGAGAGCGCCAAGAATGGGGAGTTTGCCTTCCAAGGGTATCCTTGCTGAAAATACAGATGTGTGAAGACATATAGGGCTACTCATTTCCAGATTTCTATATGAGTTATTGAGTTTCTGTAAAGGAACTTTGCTTTATTTATTTGGCCATCTTGATAAGTGGGGCCATTTATGAAATAGCAAAGGATATATAATCTTGATTCCTTGTTCTAGTAATTATGACATGGAACAATGAATGCTTGTGGAACAATAACATGAACACCATTTAAAACTTGCTTCCTTTAGTCTATATAGATATTAATGTGGATATTCTGTTACAGGGCTTGGGGATAAGAAGGGGAGGAAAGGAACAAATGCTATTAGGAATTCTTTGAAAGTGATGATGACATAACAATGAATTATGGAGACATTAAAATAACTATGGAACAATATAGAAATAAGAAAGACATGATATGTACGTGAAAAAGTCAGGACAAAGAATTACGTGAGCACTTTGATGAGATGTATGCAAAGTAGTCATGTATATGGACAAATTCTGGAGGGCAATATGCAAACATGAAAATACTTAGGCGAATGTGGGTTTGTAAATCTGTGGAAAGGTGCAAGCTACCATTTGTATCAGATTCATTTTGGCCAATGGGACTCAGAGTATGGGCTAATTTGTTATACTCCTAGTAAGAGCAATCATGTTTTTTTAGTCAGACAGTCTTGGTCTTTATTCATTCTAGCAATAGGATTCCTATAGGCCAATGTGACCAGAGAATGATGGAATTGTTTAATGTTTTGAGAACTCAGCAAAGGGAGCATTTCCTTCTGCCTGGGCCTCATATAATGTGTTTATGGAAGGAATAGAATTTATACATGGTCTTGATGTAGATTGAATTTTGTCAGGAGGAAATGGAGTTGAAAGTATTTCAAATGCAGAAAGAGTACTATTGAAGTCCCTTGGTAGAAAAAGTGCTAAGTATAAAAACACACGAAGATGATAAAGTACTTGGTTTGGCCAAAGTCTGAGCATGAAACAAAATGGAAAAAAGTTTTTTTCCAAAAGGTAAATAGGGGCAGATTGTGAATGGCCTCGAATGTCTCACTAAGTACTGTTCAGTTCCCTGCTTTGCTTTCCCTGTTTTAGTAAAGATCTATACCATATCTTGAAATGCAAATTATGAAATATCCTTATCACTTAGCAAGCCAGACTCCTTCAGTGCATAAACTCTGACCTGGTATTAAGCAGAGTACTCTTGAAAATTGCATTGTCTTATTCTATTCAGTTTTCAGCATATTTGTAAACTGAAACAATTTATGTGATGTGGATGGTGCAAGATCTAGTGGTTAGAAGAGGTACTGGAATATTTGTATTTACAGTTGGACTAACAGTAATATTTTGGGCAAGTCACTTACCTTGACCCTACTTTCTTAAGTGTATGACAATATTTTTCCATTTCACTCAGGTGCAACAAGCCCTGCCCTCATCCTTGCAGATAAACCATCTGTTGGAATGCCACTTTTTCTTTGTCAACCCAAGCACCTCTTATCCTTTGAGTCAAGTTCAAATTCTACCATCTTCCCAAATCTTCTTGCTCTCACCCATCTCTCTGTTGTCTTCTTTACACGTCTTATTTTTTTTTTCTTGCATCACATTCTTGGTAACTAAATTCTGTCTCACATTGCCTTCTGCATTTCATGAGGGATATATATATTTTTTTGACTCAGGCAGACTGGAAGCATCCTGAGTTTAGAAATCATTCAATAGATGCCATGTATTCTGGGTACATAGAGGACATGTAACTTTTGCATACTAAATATTGGTGAATTCAACTAATTTCCAATAGTCCATCAGTTCACAAATACATTTAATCAGTCTTTGAAATTTTAAATTTTCTTTTTACATCTCAAGTGCTTAGAATAATGTTGGTTTATTGCGTAGAATACATGGCAGACTATCAGCATTGACCTGCACAAGATTCTGTTCTCTATTTTTTATTTGTGATTTTTTTTCTTTATCTATTATTCTCAAACCTAATAGCTACACCATTCCATAAGCAACCATGCTTGAATTCAACCCATCTTCCATTCTAACCCATCTTCCATGTGTTTATTCACATATAGTAGTATATATAGTATTGTTTTATAGGTGTAACAAAGATTTGTAGTATATATAACACTGCTTTGTGTATGAATTTTAAACATCTACATAATAGTTTGAGGTTATCAATTTCATTCTATTTTCTGTTTGTTTTTCCATTTATGTTTTAGAGACCAAGCCATGTTGGGTTTTTTGTAACTCTAGCTCATTGCATCCTATGTCTATTTCCCATTTCCTTCTCCATTTCCTTAGTGATGAACACCAAGGTGGCACAACCCTGAGACAAACATCTTCTGCAGCAGCACTGTTCAAGAGAAAGAGAATGCAAGCCACAGATACAATTTTACATTTTCTAGTACCACATTAAGAAAGTAAAAAGGCACAGAGGTAAAATATTTTATTTAACATAGCATACCTAAAATATTGCAAACAATATCAATATAAAACACGATTAATGAGATATTTCCAGATTAAATTATACTGTACTAGATTTTCCATGTATATTTTATACTGACAGAATGTCTCAATTCCGACTAATCATATTTCATGTGCTCCATAGTCACAGATGGCTAGTAGTTTCTATATTGGAGGGTACAGAACTTAGTAGTATTCTTGTTTGTCTTTTTTAGTGCTACTTTCATAATGCTAAAAAGAAGGCAGTTTTCCTAATAGGCACTCAGTGAAACCTTTTACTGAATAAATGAATGTCTCTCTCCCAATTGTGTCTGCACTAGTTAATGCTCCCAGCAGAAATGTATAAGGTGTTTTGTTTTCTATTTTCTAATTTTTGTCATTTAGTGGGTATAAAGTGACATTTTTGCACTTCTCTGATTATTAATGAAATAGAGCATCTTTTTACATAACAAATGTGCATTTTATCCATTTTTTCTATAGAGTTTCCTTTTTGGTGGGGGAGAATCTTATTTGCTATCTACTGCAGATATTAATTAATTCTGCATTGGTGATAAACATTGTAAGATTCTTTTATCAGTCATCTGTTAAATATATCTATGATGTGAACAAAATTCCTCAATTTCAGCATAGTCAGTTCATTTGACAATTTCTCCCTTCAAGGCTATGATCTTTGTTTTGCTGGATATTCTCCACTATTTTCTTCTGTTAACTTTATTATTTTGTATTTACTATTTAGGTTTTTACTCCACATAAAGCTTATGTTTGTGTGTACTCTAAAGTAGTGAGCCAATTATTCCAATTCTATTTACTAAATAGTTAATCTGTTCTCCACTGATCTTTGATACCATCTCTATTATATAGGGAGTTTCCATATAAATATGGCTCTATTTCTGAGATCTCCATTCTTTTAAGACAATCTTTTTGTCTTCTTGCAGCAATATGAATCTTATATAATACTAATATTGTGTAGTTGCTCTAACGTCCAATAGTGTGATGCTCTGCCTCTTGGTCTTTTTCAAAAAATTTCTTAGCTAATTGCAAATCTTTATTTTTTCATGTAAATTTCAAATATATTATTTCTCTCTATTTTTGCAAAATTTTGATTAGAATTTAATTAAATTTGTTATGAATCTAGATCAAATTGATAATTTTATAATGTGAAATTATCCCATTGATGAATATGATATATCTCCCTTTCTTCAGATTTTTTAAATTATAAAGCTTTGTGAATTATGCTTAGGTTAATTCCTGATTCATTACTGTACAGTAATGAATCATTTTTACACATTTTCTAATTAGTTATTGCTTATGTAAAGGGATGCTTTTGATTTTCATATATTAATCTTGTATCCAGAAACCTGAATACACTTTCTGATTAGTTCTAATAGTTTGAATATTCTCTTGGGTTTTCTATGTAAATAATCAAATCGTCTGCAAATAAGATTTTTGTCTATTCCTTCCCAAGTCTTCTATCACTTATTTCTCCTGTTATAGACTTGATCAGGAACCAGCAATACTAGCTTCAGCTGTAACTATGATAGCAGACATTGCTGTCTTCTCTATGGACTTAAAAGGCAGGCATGTAATGTTTCTCAGTTTTGTGTGGCTTGTCGTTGCTTTTGTGAGGCTTTGGATGGCCCTTATCAGATTAAGGTTAGTCTCATCTTTCTTTGGTTTAGTTTTTATCTTAAATCATAAATAGCTGAACAATATAAATTTTCTGCTGTTATTTTTCTCTTTTGGTTAATTAATGTAGTAAGTTGATAAATTTTTTGATATTAAACTCAGAAGAATAAATTATATTTAATCATGATATGTTACAAGTAATACACTGTTGGTTTTAGTTGACTAATGTTTTATTTAAGTTTTGACATCTATTTGTGTAAGTAAAACTGGCTACATTTTTTTTCTTTTTTTCAGCCTTTTCTTGGTTGTACCATAAAAACATTACTAGTTTCATAAAAATGACATAGGTAACTTTCTTTTTCATAACAACTTGTGTAAGATAAAGATATTTGCTTTGCTACCACATGCTTATAAAATCATCTGTCAGACTTTTATAGTGGAGGAGAGATGGTAGAGGGAAGATTCTGACGGCTAATTTCAGGTTCTTTATTAGCAATTCTATGTGTTTTGTGTCTTCTTATGCTAATGTTGGTATTTTATAATTTTATAGAATTTTTTTCATTTCTACCATGTTTTCAACGTATCTAGCATTCATTTTCCAAAAACATTATTCTGCTTCCTTTTTTCATTTCTGAATTTTGTTTATTTGCTGCCGCTTTCTCTCTTTCTTCTTTTTTAGGTCAATTTTACCAGAATTTTATCTCTTTTATTAGTCTTTTTCATAGGACTATTTTGAGGACTCGTTAATTACCTTTACTATTTTGTTATTGTTCTTTATTTAATTAATTTTAGTATTGTCTTTAATATTTTCTTCTTGTTTTTCTGAGTTTATCCTGCTGATGCTTTTTCTAGACTTTTAAGTTAAAGGAGTCTCATTTATGTTTATTTCTCTAGTTATCTATATATATTTAATCAAGACTAAATCTCTTATAGCAATACATTTTGGCTTTTATTTTTTTTTATATTCAATATTTTTTATTATGATATCGTGGGGTACAGTTAAGGGTTAGGTATACAAATATGCTTCGTTAAGGCACCCTTGTTGATAAGAGGTGTCTCCCATCCACAGACCGATATTTACTACCATTAATCCCATCTCCCTATCCCTCCCCCCCATAGTTTCCCACCACTGTCAGTCATTTTCTTATGGTAATACGTTGGATGATCAAGGTCTACTATATGAGTGAGAACATGTGATACTCAGTTCTTTGTTTCTGTGAGAGGTCACTCAGTATTATAGACTCGAGTTCCATTCAGGTTGCTGCGAAATTCATGATTTTGTTCTTTTTTATGGCTGCATAGTATTCCATTGTGTATATGTACCACATTTTTTTAATCCAGTCCTCTTTTGATGGACAGCATGGTTGCTTCCAGGTTCTTGCTATTGT
>CAUYQG010046761.1:0-42868 GCA_963574415.1 Tarsius wallacei | reverse complement strand
CAATCTAATATATGTTACCCAAGGCCCGGGTGCACTGGTAGGCATGTGCCTATTGTAGAGATGGGCGAAGGGCCGTCCATCCTGTCTAGGTGGACAGTGCACTTTCCTAACATGGAAGGGAAGCACAGTGGAAATACACCTCAACTGTTTTATTGCAGTAATTTTTTTCATATCTGAAATTGTATTATTTAATATTTTGAATAAGATTTTAAAAAATAAATGACAAAATAAAAAAATAAATAAATAAATAAATTAAAAGAGCAACATTCTTCAAAAGAATTATGGAAGGTGACAAATAGAGAAGGGAGTGGTGGTCCACACCCAAGTTAGAAGCAGTGAAGATGGGTATCTATGTAGGGGGCCACTCAGGGATAGATGTAAGATTAATGATCTTCCATATATACCAGAAAATGGTGATGCTGATGCTTGAAGGTGTATTAAATTTACCCCTATAAAAATTTTGTACTCTCTCTGTTTTTCATATGATTCAGATAATACTCTATGTCACTTTGTCTTTGGTGTAGGAGGTATATCTCGCACATGCCAATGGGAGCCTTGTGAGTCCTAGTCCATTCCCAGAATCAAAGGGTCCTCTGAATTCTCCTAAAAGTTTAGGCACAAATCAAGATGGGTCCAAGAAGATGTCTGTTGCTTGTGATCATCCATCTTCCATCAAATTAGTGGAAGTAGATTTGGAACAGGTTTATATCATTTGGCTCATTCTTGTTAGACTATTAGAGTCAAATCTGTATTTTTATACGTGGGTTTTAAATCTTAAAAATATGGTAAGCTTATTTCGAGAAAAATAAATGATTTATCCTGGGAATATTGGCTGCTCATAGAATTAAATCATCTGTATTATGTGAGTACTTTACATGCTGGTAGACCAGGTTTACCCATGTTCTTACTTCTGCCAAGTGCATCATTATATGTCACCTAGAAAAATGCTGACATGTTGCCAATTAAGGTGAGTCTTCCTGTCACCCTGTCCTAGATTTTATTGCTTTGGGATGAATACTGTGCAAGTATGAACCAATATGTTAGGGCCTGTAAAGAAAATGAAAAAAAAACAAAACGAAGAAAATATGTTCAATATAATTGGGACAGAGTCCGTGCTCAGATCAGGCAAGGCTGAATTCTCACATTTCCAGAGATTTGGGAGGAAAAATTTCAAATGAGAAATCAGCAACATTTTCAAGGACAAAAATAGACCATTGTTTAGAAAAATATTTTAAAATTTTGTTATTGCATTAATGGCATTTTAAATTATTTATTTTAATGAATATTATGGTAATTTGAGAAAAGCACATGAAAGGAACAAACATTATCAGGAAAGACAAATCTTCATAATTATTCAAGTACCTATTTACATCTAAGTATACATTAACTCTTAGCATGCTGTCTGACAAAATAGACTTTAAGTAAAAATTTGTTGAATGTCTTGATGAGTAAGTAATTAAAATAATGTAGTTGCTCATTAGGTAATAACCTACAAATTTTGAAAAACAACTTACATGCAAATCAATATAAACACATAGTACAAGAATATTGATAATTGGAAAGAAAAAAAGAATTTTCCCATTAGTAAAAGTGGATGTTTTGGGGTGAGACAGACCTGAATTCAATTTTTGCTACCTAGTTGTGTGGGAGGGGATAATTTAACTTCTCGTCACTTTAGTGTTTTTAGCTAATAATAGTATATGATACTTATCTTACAGAAAGTTGTAGAAATGGAGTAATAGAGCACAGTGCTTACCCTAAAGAATGTGCAACAAATTATAGTTCTTATTCCAATAAAACTTTTTTTTATCTTGACTAGAAAGTAAGTAAAAATATAATTATATAAACTGAGGTAAATATAAACCTTTTAATTACTTCAAAAGATGCTTCAATTAAGTTTTAGAGTTTAGAAAGATTTACATATATTGAATTAATATGTAAATAAATAAAATTGATTATGTAGCACTGATATATTTAATTTAGCAATTATTAAATAGCACTTTGAGCTATAATTTGAAAGAATAACACATTGTAATTACACATAATCACTTTTTCATGTAAACTCACAAATAGCAAGTTGTCTAAGAGTGGTTACTATCAGTTTAAATATTCAAAGAAAAATATCAGTTACAATTCTTATTACATATCTTGAATCTTTATCATTTGATTAATGAAGAAAAATTTTTTAGTAAGTTGTCTACATCATGATTGCATTTATCAGAATATCTGTCGAGTGGAGTGATAGAAAGAACAGGACACTGGAATGACAATTCAGAAGCTCAAGTTGTACTCCTGGTTCTGATGGTACCTGGCAGTGTGATCCTGGGGATGTCATTTCCCTCTGCAGGTCTCAGGATGCTGGATAAGATGATCTTAATGGTGCCTGATGGGGCCTGACTTCAATGGAGCTTACTTTACCACCAAATAACAAATTCCCAAGCCATAGAAGTTGAGCAATAAGACAAATACTCGAGATGCCAAAAAATGTATATACATTCTGAGACATGTTAAGAGATATTCACTGCAATCAGAAGTGTCTGGATGCTGATGGCAACCACTCTGAGCACCTCTTGTAATTGCAGAAGTTAAACGTGACTTGTATTCACCTTATTGAGTATTACAATTTTAATAGTTTTTTTCCTTTCTTAAAATGTGTATACATTTTTTTGGCACCCTCTGTGGTTATGAGAAAGTGGAAATGTTATCTTAGCATGGAGCATCAAAATGTTCTCATAGACAAAATGTTCCCCTTTGAGAAGATATCTGAAAAGCCACTGGGGGATAGAGAGTGAGAATCAGAGACGAGACCTTGAAAGTAAACCCGGTCTTTCTAGGTCTTTTGTAATAGAAAGGAGATAAATTTCTTGTAGGAAAGAAAGTAAGATTAGGGGTCAAAAAAAGTGAGTTACATAGAAAAGACAATGAAACATTGTGAGGTAAGCATGAGGACATGAACTATTTTATTTTCTTTTTTTGCAAACCATTAATAGAAATTCTGGTTTCCAAAGAAAGTAAAATTGGGAATTTTACCAACATTTAGCTCTCAAGCAGGTGAGCTCTAAATGACATTGGAATTACATTTTATGGGCCTTTACAGGATCACATGAACTAAGGCTTTGGACCTAACTTCATCTCTCAAACTGAGCCATGAGTAACACAGTGTTGGGCATGTGACAGGGTAGGAGGTTTGAGCTGATTCTTAAAAAAATACTTTAAAGTCACATGTCTATAGTTGAAGCTATTTTGTGGGTGGCCCATGAAGCTTTATAGGAAAGGAAAGTCTTGAAAGTTGATGTTTAACCTGGCTCTAATAAATACATGCTTTCTTAAAGGTTTAGTGTTTTGCTCAAAGGTGGTCCTTACCATGTTTGTTTGAATGAGTTAAACTCTCCATCATTCTCCATCCACACTGCGTTGCTCTAATATAGTTGAGCATTAAAGCCCCAGGGAGGTTACATGCAGCTAGTAACTAGAGATGTTTCCAGAAATGGTATAGGAGTGGAAGCCTTGGAAGCCAGAAAAGTGAAGGATAAATATAGAAGATGTATAGGGCGTTAGAAACTAGACAAGTTCCTAGAGAAACCAGTGTTTCAGTTTCTGTCACCAATTGCATGACAATGACCGACTGGCTGATGTCAATACTCGCTGTCAAATGTTTAGCAATCCACAATAAGAAACGAAGACTGTTCTATTTGTGTTAGTTCTGTCGAGATTATCTTTTCCACATATCTACTACATCTGTGACTTAATAAGGGAAATAACAGGAAAATGCTATTTTAAAAAAGGAGAAAACATTGTGCTTTTAGTGAGGAAGATGATTTTGATGAGGTTGGGCAACTTGTCAGGATATTGTTGGTAAAAGACAGAAACTTTCAACATGAACAGAGCTGAAGAGTAGAATTAAGGAAATGATCTTAAACATACCAGGAAGAGTAATTGAGAGTGTGCTGATAAGTGGAATATAGATGGATAGAATGAAATAGAAGAAGGATTTTTTCTTTTTCTTTTCCTTTTTTTTTTTGAGTCAGAGTCTCACCTTGTTGCTCAGGCTGTAGTGCAGTGGCACGCTTACGGCCCCCCGCACCCTCTACCTGCCGGGCTCAGGTGATCCTTCCACCTCAGTCTTCCAAGTAGCTGGAACTACAGGCATGCACCACCACGCCTGGCTAATTTTTTGATTACTTGTAGAGATGAGATCTCGCCAAGCTCCCTGGGCTAGTCTCAAACCTGTGGTCTCAGGCAATTCTCTCACCTCGGCCTCCCAAATTGCTGGAATTATAGGCGTAAGCCACCGTGCCTGGTCTCTTTTTTTTTTTTTTTTTTTGAGTTGGAGTCTCACTCTGTCGCCCAGACTGGAGTGCAGTGGCCGCTCCCGGTCATTGCAGCCTCGACCTGTTGGGCTCCAGCGATCCTTCCTCCTCGGCCTTCCAAGTAGCTGGAACTACAGGCGCACGCTACCACGCCCGGCTAATTTTTTGATTTATTGTAGAGATGAGGTCTCGCCAAGTTGCCCAGGCTAATTTTTTGATTTATTGTAGAGATGAGGTCTCGCTAAGTTGCCCAGGCTAATTTTTTGATTTATTGTAGAGATGAGGTCTCGCCAAGTTCCAGGCAGGTCTCGAATCCACTCACCTCAGCCTCCCAAAGCATGGGATTACAGGCTGAGCCACCGAGCCCGGTTTTTTTTTTTTTTTTAAGTCAGGGTATTACTTTGTCACTCAGGTTGAGTGCAGTGGCACAGTCACAGTTGACCACAGTCTCAAACTCTTGGGCCCACGCTATCCTCCAGCCTCAGCCTCCCAAGTAACTGGGACTAAAGGCACATGCCACCGTGCCTGGTTAATTTTTTAATTTTTAATTTTTTGTAAAACAATGTCTCACGATACTACCTAGACTGACCTCAAACTCCTGGGCTCAAGCAATCCTCCCACCTTGGCCTCAAAGAAGTGCGGAGATTACAAGTGTGAACTACTGTGCCTGGCAAGAAGATGAATTTAAGTGTGGAAAAGAATTGGAGGTGAGTGAAAAACAGAATGAAGAATAACGAGTTGAATAAATAATACAGTAGTGGAGGTGAGTGAAATGGAACAAAGGTGACAATTAACTCAGGTGCGGATACACGAGTTTCCAGGCAGTGATATTCAGTGGGCAGCTGGGCATGTAGGTTTAGCCTTTGTTAGAAGAACTTTGTTGTTTATGTGCATTTGGGAATTTTCAATATGTAAGTGGTTGTTAAGGCTGTAAGTGGAGCTTTAGTTACATTTATAGAGTGATAGAAGAGCAAGATAATGGGAAGGAGTGGAAAAGATGAACACAGAAACATCAGAAAGATCAAAAAAGGAGCTAGTAATGGGGAGAAGAAATGGGTACAAAGGTTGGAACTAAGATTTATTAGTGTAGTACAAAGGAGCTAAAACAAGAGAAAAGACTCATAGGAGACATTGGGGCAGAAAGGTTGAATGAGACATTGGCTGCCTTGCCATTGGTGACCTTGGTGATTTCAACAGAGTGGTGGAATTGGAAACCTATATCTGAGGATCAGATAGGGAGGATAAACATTTCGAATAACCACACTATGAAATCTAAATCCTAAATTCAATCAGAACTTAAGCATAATTGGAAAATAATACAGATAATATGGGCATTATAGAGCTAAAATGACTTTGTAAAAGAAAGATAGGTTTACCAGGAGATTAGTTGATGTTTGAAAACAATGTAGTTTTTAAAAAGATTTTAATTGAATTGAATACATGTTTGATAGTTTGTGTTCTCCTAGTACTGTGGCATTTAGATTTTTAAGCTTTGTAGAATTGCTAGCTGAATTGAAATAGATAGCTTAGGTTTTCTGATTTCCATTTAAATGCTCAACAAACTGTCACCAGGAAGTAGCTTTGCACGGTTTATACCAACTTTAAGAGATTTGCAGCTGTGCTATGAATACATCCAATTATACTAAATATAACTTTTAAAATTACTTTTTGCAATTACCTGGTCAAGTTAGTGTAGAAGGAAGTGTTTTGCCTAGATACAGGATGCTAGTACAGATTTGAACATTTGACATATTCAAATAAGCCTCTGCACACACAAAAAAGAGAAAATTATAGCCACTATTTATTACAGATAAAACCTAATTAACAGAAAAGAAGAGTTGAGTTTTCGGGTCTGAATTTTTTATTTCAGAGTCAAATAATTCTACTGAGGGGCAGAGAAGTCACTTAGCGTTTTCAATATTATCTATTAGATTTTAGATGATATCCTGTTGAATTTTATGAAGCAATTGATTGTAGTGGAAGGACAGCATCCAGAGCAGAGAAGGTTAGAACAGGAAGCTACTCTGGCTATCTCATGTTCTTCTCCCCAAACCCCCATTTTTCAGGCAAGGAAATTATAGCTTGAAATAGTCAAGAGTCTTCATATCCCCAAACACTTATTTTTCAGGTGAAGAAATTATGGCTTGAAAAGGTTAAAGGGAATCAAAGAGCCTGGGAAGACAAGTCTAAACAAAGTGCTGAGGTAGAGACTTTAGTTGGAATAGAGGTTGGCTTCCTAACTCTGGGTGACTGTGGGCTATTAGAGAGGAGGCATAAAGGGATATGGGATGTAGGGTGAAGGCAAAGACGTTGCTCAAATGCCACAAAAAAAATGGCAAGGTTGTCACAGAAGCACCTCCATTATCTACAGGATAACGTACTGGGGACCACGTTCACAACTGCCAATTCCTATTCTAGAAACACTGGATTTTATAAAATTTGAAACATCTCAGATTGTAAAATGAAGAAAAAAAACGTGTTTGGTGTTATCCCTTATTAAAACTAGATGTCAGAGCCCATGAAGTTCACTCCTCCATATATGACTGTACATGTAGCACTAATGTTTGTCACCAAATTAAAAAGAGAGCAAGGAGGGAGGAAAAAAATAATCAAAGAACAAATTAGTTTAAAGATATTTATGTTTTCTCAGCTCAGCCTGTAATCCCGAGCTTTGGGAGGCCGAGGTGAGTGGACTGCCTGAGCCCACGGGTTCGAGACCCACCTGGGCAACTTGGCGAGACCTCATCTCTACAATAAATCAAAAAAATCAGCCGGGCATGGTAGCGCATGCCTGTAATTCCATCTACTTGGAAGGCAGAGGTGGAAGGATCACCGGAGCCCAGCACGTGGAGGCTGCGGTGCCGGGAGCGGCCACTGCACTCCAGTCTGGGCGACGGAATGAGACTCCAACTCACACACACACACACACAAAGTGATCTCTTTATCACTTAAGGGTTAAGATAATTGGAATCCAAATAAATTTCAAAGAACAAGAGAACACAAGTTAAATGAATTAAAGTCTCTCTTTATGGTGGCCCACTACGTAGTTACTAAAATGCATGAATTCAGAGACTGTGTAATGAGTTTGAAAAAAGATACGTTTGTAAAAAACAAGAATCATGATTATATCTATATAGATACAGAAAAAGAAATATTAAAAGCTTAAAAAATAATCAACTATGATTCCACTTGCTAATACTGATGTCTTACTTTCCTGTATTTTCTAGTTTTTTCTTTTAGATTAGAAAATAAAGTTTATTTAGAAAGTAAATTAGAAAGAGAGAAAGAGGAGATTCACCTCCGCAACGTAGGGGAGGGGGCCAAAGCCAGGAAACAT
This sequence comes from Tarsius wallacei, assembly GCA_963574415.1. Taxonomy (NCBI): domain Eukaryota; kingdom Metazoa; phylum Chordata; class Mammalia; order Primates; family Tarsiidae; genus Tarsius; species Tarsius wallacei. Next base: position 35,221 of record CAUYQG010046761.1, on the reverse strand, counting down.
GTCCCAGCCATTGCTCAAAGAGCACATGGCCACACCATAGTTTACCAAGACAATGGCCACAATGGCCTATCAATGGCTTATTTTCTAACTTTTAAAACTTTTTTCTAGTCATGGCTGTTTATTGTTTTTATCATGCTTTGCACTTGCATCAGTCAAGCTTCAGTCAAGTGATAATAAACATACAAATAATTTCAATAGGACTGCTTCCATCTGAAGACTAGCTAACCAGGTGAAAATGTGGCTAACTGAATCGCATGAAAGTGTGGAAGTATAATGGTTAGCAAAGGCAGAAGGCAGCTTCCACTCCTAGGTTGAGTGAAATTTGAACCCTGAAGAAACTCAGAACATAGCGGAGTCTCACGCCATCCCTCCAAAGTTGAGATTCACCCCTCTGAGGAAGATGGCACAGTTGCTGAAGATATAGCCTTCCTATGCCCCTCTTACTCCTGCAGTGAAGAAGAGATTTATTGAAGGCTTAGTCAGCCTAAGAGCTGCCCAACAATGTGGCCAAGAAGAATGTCTTTGGAGGCCACCTGAAACCACAAGAACATCCCACTGGCACAGGGAATGCTACAGGGCCCCACCATACTTTCAACCATTCACTGCTTGGGGGATGGGGGCAGGAAAAAATGAAACTAATTTCTCTCTTCTCTGCTCTTGTTCCAAGTGACTTAGCATGCACTTAATACATGTAGAAAATATGAAAATAGAAAACACACATTTCATTTTAATTCTGGCTTTTCTATAGTGTCTTTTAAATAATTTCTTCATTAGTGCACACAATCTAGAATTATATGATTCTAGCTACTGTTATTTTGAGTTAATGTCTGGTATAGATATCAAACTGGTAACTTCATACATTGATGTGACTACTGTCTGTCTAATGATTAATTAGTAGGTGCCTGCTGGCTTCATTAAGACTTGATTAAAGTGTTTCAAAAATGCAAATCTGCCATATCATTCACTGCTTGAAAGCCTTTAATGATGTCCTGTTGTTCTTAAAAGAAAGATGCAAATCCATAACACAACTGTCATGCCCTTGATCAGATTACCTCACAATTCTCATTTCCTGCCATTTGGTCGATTTTTGTGTTTCAGGTCCATTGGATTTATTTTATTTACTTGAAAACATCATACTTCTTCCAGTTCAGATCCATCATCCTTCCTTCCTCCTCTGCAGAGTGTATTCTTCACACTCATTTCATTCACCCCTTCCCTTCTCTCTTCACTAATTCTTGTGTAGTTTTGACTTCCCACTAAATTGGTCACACCTTTCACACCTAGACACCTAGCCTTAAGTCTCAGCATTGTTATCTGTCAAATTGCAGGAATAAAGGAGAAGGAAGGAAGAGAGAGAGAGCTGAAATGTGATCTGCCTGGGGCAAATGAGAGAAAGTGAAGCTTTTCCGGGGCTCTTCTCAACCATGAATGGTAAACTTAACACGTTTTAAATACATGAAGTAAAAAATAAGTAAGGTTTGGGTAACTCATATGAGCAAATACTGGAGGTGCCAAAGAATGTATACACGTTTTAAGCGATGTTTTCTATGCATAACTCTTAGTTCACCATTATCAGAAGTGTCTGAACACTGATGGGAACTACTTTGAGCACCTCTTGCAATTGCAGAAGTCAAACGTGACTTGTATTCATCTTTTGACATCGAAATACATTGAGTATTACAATTTAATACAGTTTTTCCTTTCTTAAAGTGTGTCTACATTTTTTTGGCACCCTTTGTATACTGCCACAAAAAGGTTGGTGCTTAGTTGTATGTGTTATTACAATAACGATATGACTAATATTGCAAAATTCAAAATTTAGGTTAAAAATTGTGGGTTACATTTGTACAAGTTTTTTCTGAAATTGACCTGGAGAAAGGACACACAGATTTTTTTCCCATATTGAAAATACTGATTCTTGCACAGAGGCTCAATCCTTCTTCTTCCATTGGTTTGCCAGGCCTTTCTCCTCATGCCAGTCTACCTTCCAAGGATATATTTTCTTTGAATAATTTTTTCTTGTCATTTGCTTCTGTAAATTATAAATATACAGTTAGTGTTCACTTATATTATATAAATATGCATGTATACACAAGACATCACACACTGCCACACAAAATCCTCACGTCTCAAGTTTACTTATTAACCACTATTTAACAACATCTGTTACTTATAGACAGTGGCTTTTATTTTCTGGCAGAAGATATAGAAAGCTTATGAATAACTGTTTTTACTTATAAAAGGTATTTAATACACTGGCATGAATCTAAAATACAGACAGTGCCAAAAAACATATACACACTTTAAGAAAGGAAAAAACTGTACTAAAATTGTCATACTGTCCTGTTTGTAGCATAGTGACGCTAGCATTCATTTGATTAATACCATCTTTTGAGCAAATGTCATACTATACATTGTTATCATAATTCAATTCAACTTTAAAAATAATACCTAGATAACATCACTTAAAATGTGCATACATTTTTGGTACCCCCTCCCCCCTGGTATAATTTACTTAGCATATCCTGAAGGTCAAAGTTGGTAGTGAATATTTGCCTTTTTTAGCTACATGCTGGTTAAAGTTACATTGGTATTCAGAAGGAACTAAGAGCAGAAGATAAGCCATATTTTAATTTCATTTTAGTAGCATTTATGTTAGGTGACGAAGTAAATGGTCAGTGTAACCAGAGCACAGAATTAACTGGAAAGATTCCAGCATGCACATAATTTGGTAAGCTCAATCTCGATATTCAACTCTGCCAATTTTGATAAACATATCCAATGTAGCATAATAACAGTTTTCACAGAAAAATAACTAACAATAATTGAAATTTGCCAGGTGCGGTGGCTCACACTTGTAATTCCAGCACTTTGGGAGGCAGAAGCAAGAGATTGTCTGAACTGAAGGATTTGAGACCATCCTGGGCAACTTAGCAAGACCTCATCAATACAGTAAATCAAAAAAATTAGTTGTAGTTGCAGCTACTTGGAAGGCTGAGGCAGAAGGATCACATGAGACCAGCAGGTCAAGGTTGCAGTGGCTGTGATCATGCCACTGCACTCCAGTCTAGGCGACAGAGTGAGACTCCAATTCAAAAAAGAAAATTAAATGTATTTATGCGAGAATCATTATAATATATGGTTTTTAAAGCTATAAAATTATTTTGTGCCATCATAAATATGTCCAGAATTATTAATTTTAATTTTACTTAATTTATATTGCACTGGACATATTTATATGACTCAATCATATATGACGTATATAACACAATATTCTTTTATGCTTGTGGGTATTGACATGTGAAAAGATGCAAAACTAAAGCACATTGTTGTATTGTTTCTGTCCAGTTTCATCTCTGACTTTCTGTTTCCTCATTTGGTATGATTTTCATTCTAAAAGTATATTTAGGGATTACACATAACACATTTGATTGCTCATGGCTAGATTAGGAAATAGAAACCTAAATTTTTTGTTAATCTTAGACTGCTAAGTAAATATTTATCCACTTCTTTTCTAAAAACACAATAATATAAATGAGTTTTATTTTGACCTCAAATTTATAAATTTTATATATTGACATTTTGCATTTGAATATTTGTATTGACATACATAGAACTAGATAATGAATAAATATAGAATGTTATTTTATGTAAGTGAAAATCAATAAAAACAAACAAAAAAACCCAAATTATAGTGAAATCTAAATTAAATTGAATATAACAAGGTCTAATGTTTTACCCTCCAGGTCCATTTTCGCTGTCTACTTAGTTTGTAAATCTTTTTTTCCTGCTTTTAGCTTGTAATTATCTTTTATCATCCAGCGGAAACGTGTCTTGTCAATGAATAAATTTCCAGGGGAAAATGTTCTATCTTCTCATAACCTGTGTAATGAGGAATTTCTTCTGAATCTCTCTCATTTCCACTTGATCTAGCCTAGGGGTAAAATATATTTCTCTTTAATTTTACGTTTTAAAAATATCAGCAGGTTTAGAGAAGGTGTTGATATTTAGCAGTCTTTAGGGGGGGGAATGTCCTCTTAGATTACTTTAAAATTGTGATTAAGAATGAATTATAATACAACTTAAAGTCTAAGAAAAATACGTGTTTGCTATCAAGAAATTATTTAGAGCACGAGTCCCAGTTTTCTTCAGGGGTAATAGTTGAATTTCCTATCTCAAATGTAATAAAAGACGTTTGAGATATACATGAATTAAGCATTCATGAAGGAATTAAAAAAATAATTCAGTGAACATGTATTGTTGCTAGGCCTATATACATGGTCACAGAGAAGGAAAAGATACTTAGTTTTCAAGGAACTTAAAATTTAAGGACAGAAATTTTTTTTTAAAAAAATAGCTTTTTTGTCCAATTTTCCTACTCTTTTACTCTTGTTGATTGCTTTACAACCATTGTGTGGCTGCCAAATTAGACTGTAGAAAAATATTAAATCACAATACTATTGACTGGGCAAGAGTAAAATAAGAAATAGCTATAGTTTTCATTGGTATTACTTCTTTATCCTCTCTTTTTAGGGCTACCAAATTAAGGTTCTGTTGGCCAGCTGTTAGTCTAGTTCCAGAATAGGAGTGTTTTACGGTTGGATTTTAGGGAAGGGAATTGGGTAGTTTTTCTTGCTATTAGTAAGAATTTTGTCAAGACAACTTTCATGTCAGCAAGAGAAATATACCTGTTCTTGCTTTTATTGTCTAGCAGGCACTCAATATTCATTACTGGGTGGGATTGAATTATTTGAACTTAATCTTTTTGTATTTTCTAGATCCTTATAGATTACATTATACATATAATAAAGTTAATCATTCAATTAAAGGTTTTCTCTAAGGATAGCAACTACATTCTGGAGAGGAATCAAAACATTGTAAAATATCAGAAAGTGTTTGTTTTTTTTGTTTTGTTTGTTCTTGAGTCAGAGTTTCACTCTGTCACCTAGGCTGGAGTGCAGTGGCATGATCACAGCTCACTGTAGACTTGACCTCCTGGGCTCAAGTGATTCTCCCACCTAAGCCTCCTGAGTAGCCAGAATTATAGGCACCTAGCTAATTTTGTGATTTTTTTTTTTTTTTTTGGTAGAGCTGAGGTCCTTCCAGGATAGTCACAAATTCCCAGACTCAAGCAATCCTTCTGTCTTAGCCACCCAAAATGCTGGAATGATAGGCGTGAGCCACTGTGCCCAGCCTAAAACATTTTTTAAAGTGGTCATCAGTATAGGTCCCCAGCCCCAAAAGAATCTCACTATGTCTGTCCTTTTTATGTTTTTTTTTATAGCAATGCAAGTTTTCCAAGAAAATGTTGCACTTTTAATCTCTGAAAATATGGAGTAGGATTATAGAGTAAAACAAAACCACTAGACAATAGAAAGAGAATATCCTCCTTGACCACCATCTGCTAAAATATTTATTCCATCCTGTGTGAAGAATTGTGAGAGCACAGAAATTTTTAATTTCCCCAGCATGCTTTCTCAGTTTAAGGTACCCTGAAAAATGTCATTCTTTGCTATTTAACTATTCAACTTATTTGTCAAATGTTTGTTTCTTGAGCCTAGTTCTCTCAGTCTTTATATTTGATTGTGAGTCTTTTAGGAGCAGTGGGCAAAATTGATGACTATTTCTTTTACAAATTTCTATAAAGCCTAGGAAGATATTTAAAATGTAGTGACTGCTTTAAAATGTTGATGATTATTAGTCTAATAGTTAACAGGTAAATCAAAATGAACATTTTTGCTTTCAATATGTGATTTTAAAGTGTCCTAAGTATTAAGGTACATTTTTTCACCATATTTTTATGTGCTATAGGTCAAGAACAAGAAAATATGAAGCAGAATTATATAGTCTTTGTCACAAGGTGGCACTGCTGTTTCAAATATGAGGTTATTTCTAAAATTTCTTTTTCAAATAATCTTTTAAAATGTTTAAAATATTTTAAGAATATATCATACAACCTTAAGAATCCTAGATTTTGGATACATTTTTAAAGCGAAGCACCTACAATTAGTATTGTCTATTGGCTACAATTTTGGAAGGCTTTTCTTTTTTCTTTTCTATCAAGATTTGTGAAATTCTCTATCTCAGACATCCGGCTTTGATTGAATTTAGATATCCTAATCCAATCTAAAGCCTTTAGGGAAAAAAGCAATCACACAGACCTAGTTTAGGTCATAATACTTCTATTTTTGACTTTCATTTCTTTAGTGACTGGTTCAGAAAACAATTGATTCCATATTACTCACTGGACTTTTGTCCATTAGTTATTAGGTTAGTAATCATTATACTTATAAGAAGCAGAAAGAACTGGGAGATTCTGAGCCACCATTTTGGCAGTGCCATAGAACTTACCAGAATACATCTCATATGCACAAAGTTGAAATAAAAGCAGAGTAAAAGAGCATCACATGCTCATATTCTCCATGATAAATATTCACTTATATAGCTATAATTGTAATTACAGTGTTTTATAGCTATAATTGTAATTACAGAGTATCATTATTTTCACATGAAAACAGTATTTGCAGAATAAAGTATCTGAGCTGCAAAAGCCAAAGGTAAGAGGTGACGCTCATTAGACAGACTTGAAAGACTAAGAAAGATAAAGCCCAACAGTCACCTTTGTGACTGTAAAGAGAAAAGAATAAGATAAAAGCAACCTTCCTGCCTAAAGTTACCAAGAGAGACAGACTTAGTGTAGAAACAAAACACAGCTTTGGAAAGGACAGCACAACCGCTTTTAAGATTAGCAAATTAGAAATCGTGAGGTTAGACCTCAGACCCTGAGTGAGCCTATGTGCCATAAATAAAAATCGGTGTCTTTGTCTTCAGGTGTAAGAGGTGACTTGGTGACTTGGTTATGGCAGCACATGTAGACAGGGATATGCAAGCACACATGCCGAAGCCCTGCGAGCACACCTTTTACAGTAATCTGTAGGAGCCAGTCCTCTGACTACTGTTTTCATTAGTTACTTGGAAATAAGGAGGAAGAAAAAAAGGAAGAGAAGAAGACTGTAGAGTTCTTTTTTTGGGGGGGGCATTATTTAATTTTTTTTTTTCTAGCCAAACTTTAAAAAGTAAACCGTAGCTTTTCAAAATAGGCTTCGGCGATTCAGAGTCTCACCTTCAACAGTATGTGACAGCCAGCGAGGGACAAAAGCATGGCTCTGGGACTGAACATGCGGGGCTCTGTGGGCAAGGATTAAGACTGTAGAGTTCTAAATGAAAAAGAACGAAACAAACCCAAGTCCTCCAGTTGGAGATTCCTCTACCAATGGCTTCTAATCAGAGAACCTCTTCCTTAATGACTCCTTGCTCTTCCCCTGTGCCCTAACACGGTACATTTTTTTTTAGCTCATGTGTTGTCTTTCCCCATCACTAGAGTTTAAACTCCATGGGAGCAGAAGTATCATTTTGTTCACTGCTGCATCCTCAATGTCTCAACCACTCAGCACTCAATAAATATGTGTTCAATATGTGTCTCAATAAATATCTGTTCAATATATAAATGAATGTCCTTACGTGTGAATATAGAAATGTGATAGTTTTTTTCCTCGCATAATAATAAGCAGCTTGTAGTAGATATAAATTTTGGGTGCCATTCTGTGCCTAAAATCTGGCTTAACCTAATTGACTAAAACTTTTGGATGTCCAGTGCTATTTTTCTATACTCAATCCATAACATAAAGCATCTAAGAAACATGTCAAAGTCTGAGGAATCAGAATATTTGTGTTGTAGACACTAACAGAGCTCACCAATTAACTTGATAAACTCACAGTATTTTAGGTCTGCCTTTGGCCATACAGAAACTCAGTCTTCTTATTTACCTGAGATTATATTATTTTCAGAGTCTGGTTGTGAAGCTAAGATGACCAACTCAACATGCTTGTTCCCCTGGGATAGCTGACTTAGTGACATACACAGAGTACTGGCTAGGATAAATGCGGAGAGATATAGCTAGAGAGAGGCGAGAGTTTCAATCCTGGCCTAAGTTTCGCTCGGTCTTCCAAACTTTTTCTCTACATGATTTTTTGGAAAGAGTTTAGGAATATAGGGTAAAATAACTTATCTGGCATTCTAAGATTATAACTTAAATACACATACACATTTTATAATTTTCTTCATAATATATCAATGGTTCTTTTAAAATAAAAATAATGGCTGGGCACAATGGCTCACGTCTGTAACCCCAGCACTTTGGAGGCCTGATGTAGGATGATTGCTTGAGCCCAGGAGTTCAAGACTAGCTAGGGCAGCATAGCAAGACTCTGTCTCCACAAAAAAATTTTAAAAATTAGTTTGGCATGGTGGGGCTCACCTGTAGTCCTGGCTACTCGGGAGGCTGAGACAGGAGGATCACCTGAGCCCAGGAGATTGAGGCTGTGGTGAGTTGTGACCATACCACTGCACTTCAGCCTGGCAACAAAGGGAGACCCCAACTCTAAGCAAATAAATAAATAAAACAAAAACAATTTTCTGACCTTCCTACCACCAAAAAAATGATGCTTCATGTTGCTGCTGTCTCTTGTGGCTTCAGGTACCCCTGACACATGGCTTGTAATCAAATATTCAGCTTGATACATGTAGCCGAATTCATCATTCATCCATTTACGTATTCAATTCCTGGTGCATAATGTTTTGAGTGCCTATTATGTGTCCCGTACTGAGTCACGTGCTTGGGAAACAAAGATAAACAAGGCACGTTTAAGAATAAAACTAAGTACAATCTGATAAGTCTGATGACATAGGTGAGAGCCTAAGTTTGTTTTTTTATTGTTGTTGTTTGTTTTCCTTTTTTTTGAGTTGGGTCCCACTCTGTTGCCCAAGCTGTTGTGCAGTGGCACAATCATGGCTCACCGCAGCCTCGAACTCCTGAGGCTCGAGTGATCTTCCCACCTCAACCTCCTGATTAGCTGGGACTATAGGTGTGAGCCACTGTGCCTAGAAATTTTCTTTATGTTTTATAGAAATGAGGTCTTACTATGTTGCCCAGGCTGGTCTCCAACTCCTGGGCTCAAGTGATTCTTCCTCCTCCTCGATTTCCCAAAATGCTGGGATTACAGGCATGAGCCACTGCACCTGGCCCATGAGTTAGCTTTAGTAGGAAAACCTTCCCAGATAAGTAGGGCTCGACAAGTAAAAAGACAGAGGGAAGAGTGTACAAGAGGTTTGAAGAGAAAAATTAAGTGTGTTTACAGACTCCATCTCCACATTGACATGTACTTGTTATCATGATAAAATGCCAAGGGTTTGAACAGAATATTCTTAGAAAACGTTTAAGTGTGCACTTACCATTTTTTCCTATTTCAATTAAAAATATGACCTTGTTAAATGGTGCTTTTTTTCTTTAGATATGTTAATACGTTAGTCTTGTTACCTAAGAGTTATATGACAGTTTCTCTATTGATTGTAATACCTTCTGTCAATATGTCAACTACTTTTTTTATAAAGTACTTTTTAAAAAACCACTTTAAATGTGTCCATTAGTAACAAGGTGATCTAGGTTAAGAACATTAAAATATGTAAAGTATCAAATAATAAAGAAAAAATGATGTTTCTATGTAAGTTTAGTTTATCTGAACATATCTCTAATCTGATTATATACTGTTGAAATTTTAGTATGTAAAATTATTTTTATTTATTTTCAAGTTTTGTGTGGGCATTTTACTGTTACTTCTATGTGTTAAGCTTATATTTGGCATTGCTCATATTAACATAGGTTGTCTATCAAAAATTGCCCCTTCTATTTTTTTTTTTTTTTAGTTGGGTCTTATTCTGTTGCCCAGGCTGCAGTGTAGGAGCATGATCCTGACTCACTGCAGCCTTGACCTCCTAGGTTCAGGAAATCCTTTCACCTCAGCCTCCCAAGTAACTAGGACTATGGGTGCACCGCCATGCCCAGCATTTTTTTTTTTTTTTGGTACCTCTTGGTAAAGAAGAGGTCTTACTATATTGCCTAGCCTGGTCTCATACTCCTGGGCTCAAGCAATCCTCTTGCCTTGGCTTCCCAAAGGGCTCAGTTTATAGGCATGAGCCTCCACCGGACCTATATTTGCATGTTTCTATGTGGAAGGAATGAGGGAGAAACGGGAGAACAGAGAGGAAGTGAATTTGTATTAAAATTTGGAAATCAGTTTTTTCTGAAAATTATTGTTTGTACTTGGGTACTATATCATGTAAACACTGAAGATAATGTAACTGACATACCCCCCAAAAGACAGAATTATCTTTTGGAGGGCTTCCCCCACTAGGTAAGTATTCTAAGAATCCATTGGCATCAGTGGACCAGCTAGCATTTTTGTGAGAGGCTGTGCTTGGCTTCAGTGAATACTTTTTTGAAGTTTCTTTCAGTGCATTTGCCCATTTCATGATGGGTGATTTATGAGTGTACCTGCCCACACTGCACTGAGCATTCAGCAGTTTTTGACCAAAAACAGCATGGCTCCCATGCCCCACCCTTCCTATTCACTGGATCTCACCCAAGCAACATTTTTTGCTTGTTGGTTTCCCTGAATGAAAGAAGTCTTCAAAGGGAAATGTTTTGCCAACATGGGAGCGGTGAAACAAAAAACAACAGAAGCACTAAAAGGCATCAAAATTGATGAATTCAAAAACTGTGTATAACAGTGGAAAAAGTGTCTTGATAGGTGTATTGCATCAAATGGAGAGTAATTTGAAGGTGACTGAAGTTTAAGCATGTATGAATAAATATACAATTTTTAATAAATAAATTTTTTGAGGGGGAGGTCTTTCCTCATATAAGGCATACAATTCAGCTTTGATGGAAGTAACTATCTCTCCCCTCCCAGTACCTGTTGCAGTTAGTGTGACCAAGTGTGCTCTCAAGAGATGATGATTAGCTTAATAAGCCCCAAATAAGACCACAGTAAAACTTACAACATTCCACCAAAAGAATCACTGGAATAGAAAATCTGAACATATGACCCAGAAATAGATGGAACAGTCTAGAATCAAGGAACATCCTTGTCGTAGGTCAAATCCTAAAAAGCTCCCAAGATCTGCCCCCTCCCTCAATAGAAACTTGTGGAGATGACAGGATAATTCCTCCCATGATTATGGATCACATTATATGGCACAATTGACTTGAAGAAAACCAGATTATCCTACTATGGGAGCCCTTGGAAAGGACCGGGCTCTTCTTGAAGGCAGATTTCAATGTAAGAGAGGAGCTCCATGAGAGGAAGACTCGCTGCTGTTGGTTTTGAAGATGAAAGGGGGCAGTGTGCAAGAAATGTAGGCAGCCTGCAGGAGCTTAGGACAGTCCCCTCCCCCCCTTGACAGTTACCATGGAGACAGGGGCTTCAGTTCTACTACTGCAAGAAACTGAATCCTAGCATAATCACATGAACTTGGATGAGAACCCCAAACTCCAGATCAGCACATAGACCAATTGAATTCTTGAATGTAGCCTTGATTTGAGACCTCGAGCAGAGAGCCAAGGTCTATGTTGGACTTTTGACCTATAGAACAGTGAGATACTAAATGGGGTTTGTTTTGAGTCACTGTGTTTGTGGTAATTTGTTCTGGAGCAATAGAAATTGAATACAGTCATGGAGACCAATATGAATAACTAATCTCTATCTTCTCCCAAGTTCCATCATCTCAGCCCATGTGACGGCCTCCATTGGGCTTTTCTCACGTAACCAAAATTCTATTCCATCTTATAATAATAATAGCTATTATTTATTGAGCACTTTTCACATCCAGTACTGAGATGCACATGAATTCTATAATTCAGTTATCTCATTGACACCATGGTGATGATACTATATTTTTATTTCATTTCGTGTTTTTTCTTACAGACAGGGTCTCACTCTTGTTGCCTAGACTGGAATGCAGTGCTGTGATCACAGCTCACTGCAGCCTCATGCTCCTGGGCTCAGGTCATCCTTTTGCCTCAGCCTCCCAGTAGCTGGGACTATAGGTGTGTGCCACCATGCCTATCCAATTTTTGTAATTTTTTTGTAGAGATAGGATCTTGCTATGTTGCCTAGGCTGGTCTCAAACTTTTGGTCTCAAGTGATCCTCCTGCCTCGGTCTCTCAAAGCGCTGGGATTACAGGTATACACCACCATGCCCGATTTTTTGATACTACTTATTATTCTCATTTTATAATTCTGTTCAGTATTCTTCCATATTTAGCAACTTGTCTGATATCACACACTGAGCTGGGAAAATAACTCATACATTCTGATTCCATAGAATAATTTATTTATTTGAAAATAAAAATAACGTAAACATCTTTAATTGTACTTGTATAATACTAAGCATTAATTGTAAAAAGAAACAATAAAGTATATAATGACAGCAATAATTAGTAAAACCCCATCATTAAACATCATCTACCACTATTAATTTAGTGATCATTTTTCTTCAAGATTCCCTTAATGTGTATACACACATATAAGTTTGTATAAATGGATCCATACATAAATGCTGCTTTTTTTTAAAGCATAAGGTTCTTTTCTTATTTTTTCTATTTCTTTATTTTTTTCAACAAACTCTTTTTATTTACCTTCTCACCTTGCCCCCACTCCAAGTAACAAACAGCCTTGCAGCCCTTTTTACATGCTTATGAGATACACAAAACTTCCTGACTTTATTACACACCTGCACACACCCCTCCACACACCTTTATGTGTACGTGTAGATTTTAAGATTTTGTAAAAGTGATGTGATTTTATATTGTCTGTATCTTTTTGTTGTCACTCATACAGAGCCTTGTGGAATATATTAATTGGATGTAGGGAGGCCGGTGAGTGGTCATGTCAGTGGTCCAGCCAAGGGATGTCATCGGTTTAGATAAGGATATCAGTAGGCGGTGATGATGAGAGGTCAATAGGTTCAAGAGATGGATGAGTAGGAAATAAAATTTGCAGGCTTTGGTGAGGATTTTATTTTATTTTTTTTAAGTTGTCAAGAACAATTTCTAAGTTTCTGGCTTGTGAAATTACATGGATATTGGCACCATTTGCTGAACTGGTGCCATTTTCTTCCTGTTTCTCCCCACCCCCCTTCCCCGACCCCTTGGGAAAAGGTCAACTTTTGAGAGAAAAGTTATAACTTTAGTTTGATTTTTCAAGGCGAAAGCAATAGTAGCACAGATATAGGTGGCAACTCACAGGCGGCACGGCCAGGCCCTGTATCTTCTATCACTGATGAGCATTTGAGGAATTCTTCAGCTGCATTTAAGTGCTCCTGCTTGCTTGTGGTTCTCTGTTGAATTTCACCTTCTTCATCCTTGAGGGAAAAAATAGGTATCTGTTTTCTCTGTGCTGACTTCTGTCCCATTTCAGCTTTGTTAGGGTGGTCTTCCATCCCATCCCAACTGTGCTGCCTAGATCAGAATAATATTTCTAATAAGTACATTGCAAAAATGTCAATTAAAATAGTTTACATTTATCTAATTTTAAAAGCAATGTCTACCGAAGGACTTGTGTACAGTGTAGAAAATAATACAGGAGTAAATAGAAATCAATGTAGTTCTACTATCTAGTTCAAGTTCACACAGTCTGAATGGTGGCCTCTTGAATTGTACGATACCATGTGGTCTCTTAGACTGATAGCTACCATTCACATGTGAGATTTTTCTTCCAGTTTTTTTAAAGGAAAATAAAATATTGAAGAATAAAAGAAAGTGTTGTATACATACAATTATACATTCTTTTTCTCTAGTGGATATGTTTGAGAGTTTCCAATTCATTTAAATTTAGCTACAAAAAAGAGGCTTGAGAAAAAAAATCAATCAACTTAAAACTGTACCTAAGTACAAATGATAAGAATCTTATTTTAATAAATAAAATGTTCTCATTTCCTATGCCTGCAATAGTGTGAGTCAAAAAGTAAGCTTTCGATAAAATGCAATAAAAATGCATCATAGATATTGTCAAAAGGTGAAGTGGCCAAATGGCGAATGAGAAGGGAAAAGTAGATTGAATTTGGAACTAATTCTTAAGAGATCTGAAGTCTAAAATTCATCTCATCAGTCACTCTGGAGGCCAGTGCACCCAGGGTTATTAAATATGGTTCCCACCTCTTCTGGCCACCTTCATTCCTCCCCATTCTTCCTCTAAATAGGGCTATGGGGGACAGAGATCACCAATATTCTTGAGAAACGATAATATGGAAAATTTTGTAATATATTTTTTTATAATGAAAAGTTTCCAACACGCACAAAAAAGAGAACGGTAGAATGAACCCTGTTTATCCATCTCCCAGCTTTTGCAATCAGCATTATTCTAATTTTATTTTACATATTGCCACCTCCCCAAATTTTTGTACTGTAATATCTTGCAAGTAAATCTAACATAGTGTCATTTTTTTAATGTAAGAACTGCCCTATTTTGTTAAAAGTTGCAAATATGGCTGGGTGAGATGGCTCATGCCTGTAGTCCTAGCAATTTGAGAGGCCAAAGTAGGAGGATTGCTTGAGCCCAGGAGTTCGAGACCAGCCTGGGCAACATAGCAATTCCTTGTCTCTACAAAAAACATTAAAATATATATTATCCAGGCATGGTGGCATGCACTTTGAAGTCTTAGCTACTCAGGAGGCTACAGCAGGAGGATCGCCTGAGCCCAGGAGGTTGAGGCTGTGACAAACCATGATCATGCCACTGTACTCCAGCCTGGGCGAGAATGAGACTTCAACCTAAAAAAAAAAAGCATCACAAATATAGTGTCTTATCTCATAAGTTGAAACGTTTTCTGAAGACGGTGCAATATAATACTCATATGTATGTATACATGTCACAAAAAAACCCAAAATGTTTTAAAAACACATGATATATTACAGTCCATTGAATTTCAACAAGAATGTATTAGTGCCTAGTACTGGGTTGAAAGAATATCTGTTCCAGGCACGGTAATGCATGCCTGTAGTCCCAGCGACTAGGGAGACTGAGGCTGGAGAATTGCTTGAGTCCAGGAGTCCTGGGCTGTAGTGCTGTTATGCCGATCTGGTGTCTGCACTAAGTTCTGCAGCAATATGGTGACCTCCCGGGAGAGGGGGACCACCAGGTTGCCTAAGGAGGGGTGAATTGCCCCAGGTCAGAAACAGAGCAGGTCAAAACTCCCTGTGCTGATCAGTAGTGAGACTGCATCTATGAATAGCCACTGAACACCAGCCTGGGCAACATTGCAAGATCCTGTCATTAGGAAGGAAGAAAGGAAGGGAGAGAGGGAGGGAAGGAAGGGAAGAAAGGAAGGAAAGGAAAGGAAAGGAAAAGAAAAGAAAAGAAAGGAAAAGAAAAAAAAGGAAAGGAAAAGAAAAGAAAATCTGGCTTCCAAGACAACTTTCTAACTGGTTTTGATGGCCTGGGAAAATCACCAAACCTTCATAGCACTGTGTTAATTAGGGTTCTCTTTGCTGCAATAGCATATGCCAAACTTAGATTAGCTAAAGCAAAAGAAGAAATTTATTTGAAGGATGTTGGGGAATCTAATTGAATAAACAACCACTGGGCATATGTTCAGGGAGTTAGCGGTCAAAGATTTGAGTCCTTACGGGGTTCTCATCTCTGCTTCTCTCTGTCGGCTTCAGGTTTCTCTTTTGTCGCCAATACTTTTTTTTTCCGAAATGATTGAAAACACAGCTGCCAACAGTATTATAATTTAGAGTTTATCAAAATCTAACAATCTTCAGAGAGATACCAACTTTGAGAATAATCAATTGTGGCCAGGGGTGAAATGAAATGATTTAAGTATATGGAATTGAAATCTTGTGGATGGAATGGTTGAACTGTACTCCCCAAGGAGATCCAGGGAGAAGTTGTCGTGCAAACCATTGCATACACATCCTCTGTGGGGACTAAGTGATTTTATGTGTAAAATGAGGTCTTTGAATTACATGATTGTTAGGATACCTTCTAGCTCCTCCTACATGGCTGTAGGAAGTTTACTTTGGAAAGGCAGCAGAAAATATAAATAAGTAATAAAATGTCCTGCAATATGAGTTTATCCAAAGTTCAGGACTACAATGTGACACTTTTAAGCATACATTTTAAGATGACAGGCCATTACTATGAAACTTTAATAAGGGAAGGAACCAAAAGCAGATGATTTTATCTCAGCTATGTTGTCACACTGACATTCTTCACCCGTGGAAATTATGGTAGAATAAATTAAACCAAGAACAAAGGAGACTTTAGGTAAAAACCAAGAGTTTGTTTCTCATTGCTGGTATTCTACATTTCCCAGGTTTATTATTTTTAAGTATCTTTGCAGGCTTAATGCTCTTAGCATAGCCTATATGTTAATGGAGTTTTCACCTTAAAATTCCAATATGAATTTTTTGAGGGAATGGACACTTTATTTTAATATTATTCATTAAGTGTCAAGTGAGTATGTTGGGCTCTTATCAACAAAATATACTTTTGATGTAGATATTTCAATTGTATGCAAAAGTAGGGAAAATAATACAGTGAACTCTTTTGTACTGTTACTTAGCTCCAATGGTGACTAGCTCATGACTTCGCTATATACTTTAATTCTGAAACGGATCTCAGAATGTAGCTCTGAGAGATAAAGTTTCATTTCTTTTAGATTTTACTATAAAATGTTATCTCATAAAAGTACTTAAACTTTTAAAAATATTATTAAATATCTGATTCTGGATAACATTTCCTTATTAGTTGCACACATACTTGCTATGTACTGAATGGTTGTGTCCCTTCAATATTCATATGTTGAAACCCTAGTTCCCAGTGTAGTGGTATTTGGAGATGGGGCCATTGGAAGATAATGAGGTCATAAAGGTAGAACCCTCGTGATGGGATTAGTGCTTTTACAAGAGCAGACATGAGAGAGGTTGATTCCTCTCTCTAATCTCCATCATGTGTATACAAAGTAAGAAGGAGGCCCTCACCAGACCACAGATCTGCAGGTGACTTGTACTTGGACTTCTTAGCTTTCAAAACTGTAAGAAATAATTGTGTCTTGTGTAAACCACCCAGTCTATGGCATTTTTGCTATAGTAGCCTGAACTAAAAGAATGCTTTTTGCAGTTGAGTCATTAAACAAATTAGATCTATACATTGCAACATGCTCATTTGTCTCTAAAATAGACGACACCAAAAAATATATTAGTATTTTTACATTGGCATATAACAGAGCAATTGCATACTGGGAAGTGCACATGAGTGTGTAGCTGAACACAGATGCTATTTTACAAAATGAGCTTATCCATGTCAACACTGCCCATGTCCACATGTAGAATATTATCAACACTCAGATAGCTTCTTTCTTGTTCTGTGCCAGGCATGGCTGCTCCACCGAAAAAAGCTCCATTTGGGACATCTAGAACCATAGATTTGTCTACCTGTCTTTGAAATATATATATAATATTATGGATAAAATATACATACTTTGTGTATATATATAGTAACACAGCTTTTGGATTTTTTTGTGTTCACTTTTTTTCATTTGATATGTTGTGAGATTCATTCATCTTTAGTGTGTGGCATATTTTACTATGGAAATAGAGCATAATTTATTAATCTGTTTTAATCTTGGTGGGCATTTAGGTTGTTTCCAGTTGAGAGGGTTACAAATAATGCTGCAGAAAATATTCTTATACATTTCTTTTACTCATAAGTGCATGTCTATATTATGAATGTCCACCATCATTTAATACAAGAGCTATCCTTTCTCTACTGCACTACAGTGTCACCTTTTTATAATCAAATACATTATTACATATGCTCAGGTTTTTCTTTGAATTCTCTGGGTTGATTCATTGGTTTATTTATTTTTGTACCAATAATACTCTGATTTAATAATCGCTGCCTTATAACTGATTTAATAATTGTTGCCATATATACATATATGGTAGTTAAATCTTCCAGTGCTATTCATTCTCATCAACATTTTATTAGCTACTTTTGTCTGATGTCATATTAGTTTCAGAATTTCTACCAAATGTCTTGATAGAATTTTGAGCCTGATTGCACCTAATATTTAGATCAATTTTTGAATAATTGATATCTTTATTGTGTTGAGTCTTTCAATCCATGAAGATGGTATGCTACTTTTGTGTTCATCTTATTTATCTGACAAATAATTTTTCACCTATTGGTGTAGAGCTTTTACACAGTTTATTAGGATTTATTTCTAGGTAGTTGATGCTAACTGATGCAACTGTAAACAGAATTGTGCTATAATTTGTAAAGAAATTTTAAAGGGCAACTTATTCCCTGTTTCCCAAAAAATGATATTGTTTTGATAGTGTTTCACCCCACTTTGTCAAATTGCAAGCTTGCTTTTAGGTAATGTCAGAGCATGTTAATATAAACTTGTTTATCACGTATTCCTTTTTCCTTTCAGCTTTATTGAGGTATAACTAACAGAAGTTGTTTATACTCAAGGTATATGATGTGATGATTTGATACATGTGTACTTTGTAAAATGATTAACACAATCAAGTTAGTTGATGCATCTATTAACACAATAAGTTACCATTTTTTGTGTAGCACATATTATTTTTTAGAACAATTTTATTCTTTCAAAAAATGGCAAAATACCTACACCTAAAATGTGAGCAATGTATACATGTTTGAAAGAAAACCTGAAGAATCAGCTGGGCTCAGTGGCTCAGCCTGTAATCCCGTGCTTTGGGAGGCTGAGGTGAGTGGATTGCCTGAGCCCGCGGGTTCGCAACCTGCCTGGGCAACTTGGCGAGACCTCATCTCTACAATACATCAAAAATTAGCCGGGCGTGGTAGCGCGTGCCTGTAGTTTCAGCTACTTGGAAGGATGAGGCGGAAGGATTGCCGAAGCCCGGCAGGTCGAGGCTGCAGTGGCTGGGAGTGACCACTGCACTCCAGTCTGGGTGACAGAGTGAGACTCTAACTCAAAAAAAGAAAAGAAAAGAAAAGAAAACCTGAAGAATCACTGATAAGATCTACACTACGATTCCTGGTTACTTTAAATCCCAGTTCTGTAGAAAATGTTTCCTCTTAGGCCAGGGTTTGGTGGCTCATGCCTATAATCCCAACACTTGGAGGCCAAGGTGAGAAGATTATCTGAGCCCAGGAGTTCGAGACCAGCCTGGGCAACTTGATGAGACCTCATTTCTACAATAAAGAAAAATTAGCTGGGCATGGTGGCACACTCCTGTAGTTCCAGCTACTCGAAAGGCTGAAGTGGAAGGATTACCTGAGTCCAGCAGGTGGAGGCTGCGATGGCCGTGAGCATGCCACTGCATTACAGCCTGGGTAACAGAGTGAGACTATGACTCAGGAAAAAAAAAAATCAAAACTTTTAATCTTAAGAGCTCACCTAGAGATACTGGATGCATTAGAGCTGTGGTCTGGAGGATCAGTCTCCTGACTCACTCATGAGGAGTGTTGCATTGCACTTTCTTTAAACTGGAATGTGTAGACGATGAGATAACTTGATTCAATGACACAGTTCCTGGGAATCAGTTGCTGTTAGGGCAGTAGAAACTGGCTGTTTTTGATAAGGTTTTATGTTTGTATCCCACAATTTTTTAAACTTGAATATTTCACTTGTTTTATTGAGACCCTGGCTAAATCCTCAAGTTTAATATTACATAGATGTAGGGGATACTGGATAGCCTTTTTTAGTTCTTACTATCTGAGGAGAGCTTTCAATATTTGATATTAAGAATGAGATTTGCAGATTTTTATAATAGACTTTATCATATTAAGATTTTCTAAAAATCATGAATAGTTGTGAATTTTGTCAAATCTCATAAAACGTAGTTGTGATATATTGAGATCTCCCTTAATTTTTCCATCTAAATTCACGAGAGAGACTTCCTTTAGTTTTAATATATTGAAATGTTCTTGTCAGATTTGGGCATCAGTTTCATGCTGCCCTCACTTCACAAAAAGATTTGAAAAGCATGTCTTTTTACTTACACCCTGAAAGAGTTGGAGTAACAATATTATTATTTCTTGTTTAGATGTTCAAAATATTTTACTTTGAAAGCCATAGAGCCAGACGTTTTCTTTGTTGAAAACACTGAAATTATAAAGCCAATGATTTAGTAATAACAGCAGTATTCAGACTTTTCTAATCTTTCTTATACAGTTTTGATGAATTATATTTTTTAGAGAATTTTCACATTTCATCTAGATTTTGTAATTTATTGACACAAAGTTGTTCATAATATCGTCTATCATTTTAATATTTGTGTGCTCCATTGTAATGTCCCTATTTTATTTCTGATTTTGGGCCTTAATGCCATCTCTCTTTTTATGTTGATCATTTTTGCCAGGAATGTATCAAGTTCATAAGTTTTATAAAATTTGACTGTCAATTTTTCTCTTTTAAACCTGTGCTTTAATTTCACTAACATTTGCTCTTTATATTTACTTCCTTCTGCTTCTTTTGCTTTTCTTTCTACATTCTTCAGATGGATACAAAGAATACAATTTTTAGTTTCCTTCTTTTATAAAATATTCGTTTGCATCTATCCGTTTCTGTTTAAAAGTAATTTTAGCAGCACTTGACAATTTTGCTATATCCTCTTTTTATTTCAATTACATTTAAAATATGTTTTAATTTTCTTTGTGATTTCTTTCTCTACTCATGGATTAGCAAACAGTGTATCTCTTAATTTTGTAAACATTTGGATATTTTCCATTTATCTTTGTTATTGATTTCTATCTTAATTTCATTGTGATTAGAAAATACAATTTGCATGATTTGTTGAAATTTCAAATTTGTTGATATTTGTTTTAAGGCCCAGCACATGACAAATTATGGTATATGTTATATGTACATTGGTGAAATTTTTTCATGCAATTTTGTTACATATGAATTAGGTCAAGATTTTAGTCATGATTTTCAAATATCTATTACATATTTTATTGGTCACTGAAGGAATTATGCTAAATATAATGTTAAAATTTTGCATTATAATTGTTAATTTAGTTTATCCTAGCTTTGATCCTTTTAGTTTTTGTTTTTATATTTTAGGGCTGTAATTTTATTGTTTAATCTTATTTTAATTTTAGAATCATTGGGTGCAAGTGAGAATTTGTTGCATAATATATTACATGAAGGTAAGGTATGGACTTCAGATGAACCCTTCCCTCTCCCCTTCCAGTGGGCATGGTACTCAGTGATCAATAAAGGTTTTGTACACAATTCCACTTGCCAGTAACAATGCAACACTCCCAATTCCCTTCCTTAAGTGATATCAGAGAAAGTTAGCTAAAACAGAACGTTTAAACAAAATCTAGAGTTTCGTAGCAATAGAAAAATGCCTAGGCTTCAATGGAAAGTCATTAATTTTACTAAGAACCAGAAAAAACTAGACTTAATAAAAAGAAAAACTGCCAATATTGAGGTAACAGAGATATTAGAATTGTCTGAAAAATATTTTAAAGGAGTCATGATAAAAATGTTTAAACAGGCAATTAAAAACGCACTTTAACAAATGAAAAAGAGAATGCCTCATAATAAATTAGCATTTATACAAAAAAACCAAGAGAAAAATTTATAAATAAAAAATACAATACTGATATAAAAAGCTCAGTGGATGAACTTAAAAAAGAATGAAAGAGAAAGAGAAAGTAATAATGAAGGGACAGAGAAGAAAGTGGTACAATAGAAATTATCTGATATTAAATTATAAAGAAAAAATTGAATAAAAAATGAATGGAGCTTCAGGAAAATATGGGCAAAAATATTTAAAATTTGTGTTATTAAAGTCTTGAAAGGAAAGGAGAAAGAGAGACCGAAAAAGTACCCAAATAAATATTACCTGAAAACTTCAAAAATTGAGTAAGAGTTTCAAAAAGGTCAGTGAATTTCAGTCAAGATAAACCCAGATAAATTTATGCCAAGGTACATCACATCATAAGTAAATTTCTAAATTAAAAAAAATCTTGAAATCAGTCAAAGCATAAAGACACTTTATATATGAAGAAAAAACAATTAGAATGACTATGGATTTTACAACAGAAATCATGGAAGCCAAAGGGAGAGACACAATATTTTTCAAGTGCTAAAATAATCAACAGCTCAGAATTATACACCCATCAAAAATATTCTTTCCAAGTAAAGGGAAATTTAAGACATTATTGGATAAAGAAAAACCAAGAGAATTTGTTGGCAGCAAATCTACTTTAAAATAATAGCTCAAGAAAATTCTCTAAACAGAGAAAGTATGATAAAATGATGCAACTTGTAACATCAGGAAGGAAGAAAGAATATAGTAAGAAAAACTAAGGATAAATACACCAGGTTTTGTTTTAATTTTGAGTTTGTTGAATTATTTTTGACGGTTGAAGTAAAAATTATATCTAATGTGTTTCTAAATGTATGTAGCGAATATATGCAAGATAATTATATTTTAAAATTACATAATTATATTATAAAAGGTAAAAAAAACTATAAAGAAGGCAAGATTTCTAAACTTCACTTGTGCTGGTAAAATTTAATACATGAAACATTCACTACAAAATCTATATAAAAAGGTAGAATAAGAAACATAGATAAATCAAAATGAAATTCTAAGAAATGTTCAAATGACTTATAGGAAGACAGAAAAAAATTATATTTTTGAGTCTCTTAATTTAGACAACAATTAAGAGAAGTAAGCAGGAGAATAAACAGGAAACAAAAATAAAATAAAATAACCAATTTAAGCTCTAATGTATTAGTAACTACATTCAAGTACATGGTCTATATGTAAATTCAAAGACAGAGATTGGCAAAATGGATTAAAAATACGACCCATGACCCAACTCCTTTTTATTTATTTATTTATTTATTTATTTATTTATTTATTTATTTATTTATTTATTTATTTATTTATTTTTTGAGTTGGAGTCTCACTCTGTCACCCAGACTGGAGTGCAGTGGCAGTTCCCGGCCCCCGCAGCCTCGACCTGCTGGGCTCTGGTGATCCTTCCGCCTCAGCCTTCCGAGTAGCTGGAATTACAGGCATGCGCTGCCATGCCCGGCTGATTTTTTGATTTATTGTAGAGATGAGGTCTCACCAATTTTCCCAGACGGGTCTCAAACCCACTGGCTCAGGCAATCCACTCACCTCAGCCTCCCAAAGCGCGGGATTACAGGCGGAGCCACCGAGCCCGGCTCCGACTCCTTTTTAAATATGAGAAAACACACTTCCAACACAAAGATATAGAAAATATTAAGGTAAGAAAATTGTTAAAAGCTGTATTATGCAGACATTAATTAAAAGAAAGTAGGTGCTGCTATATTAATTTAAGTTAAAGTAGACAAAGAGACTTACTAGGGAAAGGGGGGGGCATTGTATAATGCTAAAAGTGTTAATTCACTAAGAGAACATAGAAATTCTAAATGAGTGTGACCCAAACAAACGATCTACAAAATATGTGAAGCAAAAACTGACATAACTGAAGGAAACATAGACAAATGCATAATTATAGTTGTAGACTTCATTCCTTCCCCCAACAATTAATAGAACCACTAGACAGAAAATCAGAAACTGTATAGAAAAACTCAAGACCACCATCACAAAACATATTCTAATAAACAGTTATAAGACACCCAACAACAGAAGAATACTTACTTATTTACAAATATCCATGGAAGGCAGACCATACCCTGATCCATAAAATAAACCTCAACAATTTTAAAAGAAATAAAATCATTCAAAGTACAGTCTTTGAACACAATGGAATCAAATTAGAAATCAGTAACAGAAAGATAACAGGAACATTTACAGTCACTTGGAGATAAACTATATATAAATAATCCATGGGTCAAAAATAAAGTCTCAAAGGAAATAAAAAATAAATTGAACTGAAAGAAAATGAAAATACAACACATCAAAACTTGTAGGACAATGCCAAAGCACTGCTGTGAGGCACAATTTTCTAATTTTCCAGTAGTTTAAGCTCTCACCTCAAGAACCTAGAAAAAGAAGAGCAACATAAAAATAAAAAAGCAAGAAGTACAGAAATAATAAAGCGAAAATTAGAAATCAATATCAATAGAGAAAATTTTAGGAACTAAAGAGCTAGTTATGTAAAAAGAAACAACAAAAAAGACAAACTTGTAGCAAGACTAACGAAGAAACAAAAGACACAAGGTACAAATTACTACTATCAATAATGAAACAGACCCCAAAGGCATCCAAAGGACAGTAAGAAAGTACTATGAGCAACTCTGTACATGTAATTTTTATTATTCCTTAGATAACACAGACTGGTTTTGAAAAACAACTTACAATTCACCAAATAGTAAATCAATATTTTGAATAGGACTATAACTACTAAAGGAATTGAATTCATAATTATACAACACTCAAAAAAGACATGTCTAGGCGCAGAAGAATTTCAAATTCAGATTGTTTTTCTTTTTTTTTTTAATTTTAATAACTTTAGGAGATACAGGTGATTTTTGGTTACTTGGTTGTATTGTATAGTGGAGAAGAAGTCTGGGCTTTAAGTGTACCTCCACCACCACATGCGCATATTGTGCTCCATGTCTGTTTTTTCATTCCTGTCACCCTCTCTACCATTCCTCTTCTAAGACTTTAATGTCCATGATGCCGTTCTATATGCTTTTGCAGTTTTTTAGTTTAGTTCCCACTTATAAGTCAGAACATGTGGTGTTTGGTTTTCTGTTACTGTGTTACTTCACTTAGGATGATGGTCTCCAATTCCATCCAAGTTGCTGCAAGACACATTATTCTTTTTTTATGGTTGAATGGTATTTCATGGTGTGTGTGTGTGTGTGTGTGTGTGTGTGTGTGTGTGTATACTTTTCATTATCCACTTATCAATTGATGGGCATTTAGGTTGATTCCACATATTTATAATTGTGAATTTTGTTGTTGTAAACATAGGAGTGCAGGTATCTTCTTTGTATAATGACATTTATTCCCTTGGGTAGATACCAAGTAGTGGTATTGCTGGATCAAACAATAGTTCTTTAGTTCTTTGAGAAATCTCCATATGGATTTCCATCAAGGTTGTACTAATTTACACTTTCACCAATAGTGTATAAGCATTCCCTTTTCACCACATCTATTGTTATCTGATTTTTAAAAAATAATGGCTGT
Organism: Tarsius wallacei; assembly: GCA_963574415.1. Lineage (NCBI taxonomy): Eukaryota > Metazoa > Chordata > Mammalia > Primates > Tarsiidae > Tarsius > Tarsius wallacei. Next base: position 10,175 of record CAUYQG010046761.1, on the reverse strand, counting down.
TCTGACCGGTGGTTTTAATTTGCATTTCCCTGATGATAAATGACATTGTGCATTTTTTCATATGCTTGCCCACTTTTTGATGGGGTTATTTGCTTTTTTCTTGCTGATTTTTTGAATTCTTTGTAGATTCTGGATACTTGTCCTTTGTCAGATGTAGTTTGTGAATATCTTCTCCCATTCTGTAGACTGCCTATTTACTCTGTTGATTATTATTATTATTAATTTGCTGTGCAGAAGCTTTTTTTGTCTAATTAAGTCACAATCATTTATTTTTGTTTTTATTGCATTTGCTTTGGGGGTCATAGTCATAAATTCTTTGCCTAGGTGAATGTCTAGAGAGTTTTTCCTAGGTTTTCTTCTAGGGTATTTATGATTTCAGGTCTGACATTTAAGTCTTTAATTAATCTTGAGTTAATTTTTGTATATGGTGAGAGATAGGGATTAAGTTTCATTTTTCTGCATGTAGTTATTTAATTTTCCCAGCACCATTTGTTGAATTGAGTGTCTTTTCTCCAGTGTATGTGTTTGTCTACTTTGTCGAAAATAAGTTGGATGTGGGTATTTGGGGTTATTTCTGGATTCTCTAGTCTGTTCCATTGGTCCATGTGTTTACTCTTGTACTAGCACCATGCTGTTTTGGTTATTATAACCTTGTAGTATAATTTGAAGTTAGGTAATGTGATAATTTGTTATTTTTGCTTAGGATTGTTTTTACTATTCTGGATCTTTCTTTGTTCCATGTGAATTTTAGGATTTGTTTTTCTAATTCTATGAAAAATGACATTGGTAGCTTGATAGAGATTGTATTGAATCCATAGATTACTTAGGGTAATATGGCCATTTTAACAATGTTGATTCTTCCAATCCATGGGCATGGTATTTTTTTCCATTTGTTTGTGGCCTCTATAAGCTCTTTCATCAGTGTTTTGTAGTTCTCCTTGTAGAGATCTTTTATCTGCTTTGTTAAATGCATTTCTAGGAATTTTAGCTCTTTGTTTTCTTTTCTTTTTTTTTTTTTTTTGAGTTGGATTCTCACTCTGTCACCCAAACTGAAGTGCAGTGGCACGCTCCTGGCCACCATAACCTCAATCTGCTGGGCTCCAGCGATCCTTCCGATTCAGCCTTCCAAGTAGCTGGAACTACAAGCGCATGCTACCATGCCTGGCTAATTTTTGATTTATTGTAGAGACGAGGTCTTGCCAACTTGACCAGGCAGGACTTGAACGCGTGGGCTCAGGCAATCCACTTGCCTCGGCCTCCCAAAGTGCTGGGATTACAGACTGAGTCACCGAGCCTGGCCTAGAATTGAGTTCTTGATTTGATTCTCAGCTTGGTCGCTATTGGTGTGTATTAATAGCAGTGCTACTGATTTTTGTTTGTTGATTTTGTATCTTGAGACTACTGAATTCATTTATCAAGTCACAAAGTCTTTTGGAGGAGTCTTTAGGATTCCCTACATAAATGATTATGTCATCAGCATACAGAAATAATTTGATTTCTTCCTTTTGAATTTGGACAGCTTTCATTTCTTTCTCTTGCTTGATTGTTCTGGCTAGGATTTCCCAAAGAAGATTTAAGATTTTTAAGATTGACTCTACATAATCTTTTTCAAAAATGGGAGAGAATTAGGGGAGAATACATTTATTTTAAAAAGTGTTACCCTGGTACCAAAACCAGACAAAGACAACACACACAAACATATACACATTTAAAACTGAAAATCTATATTCTTATAAACGTAGATGCAAAAATTTTCAGTAAGATATTAGCAAATAAAATTCACCAATCTACAAAAATAATTAAGTGGGATTTATCCCAAGGATGCAAGACTGGTTCAATATTTGAAATCCAGTCAATGTAAGACACCATATACATAATGTAATACACCATATTAAACAGTCAAAGAAAAAAAATCACGTGGACATATCAGTCAACTCAGAAAAGGAGTTTAGCAAAATTCAATACTTATTAATGGCAAAAACTCTCAGAAAATATGAAGAAAGGAAAACTTCCTCAACTTGATAAAGAGCTTCTATAAAAATCTACAGGTAACATACATAATGGTGAAAGATGAAACGCTTTCCCCCTAAAAACAGAAGCAAGGCAAGGATGCCCACTTTCACTACTCTTATTCCACCTGGTGTTACAAGTTCTAACCAGTGCCATGAGGCAAGACCTATTTTTTTTTTTAAAGAAAGAAATACAGATCGAAAAGCAAGAAATAAAACTTCGCCTAATTGCAAATGACATGGCTTTTTACACAGGAAATCCTTAGAAATATACAAAACACTTCTGTAACTGCCATATGATTTAAACAAGGTCATAGAATACAAAAACCAGTTTTTCTATATTCTAACTATGAACAAGTGGTCAACAAAATTAAAAGTACAATGCCATTTACAATTTAAAAAATAAAGACATATATAGTTGTAAATTTAACAAAATATGTCCAAGACTGGTATGCTGAAAACACAGTGTTAATAAAAGGAAATTTTAAAATAGCAAAATAAATGGAGAGACATATTACCTTAATGAGTCACAAGACCCCCAGTATTAAACTCATCAATTTCCCCAGGTGTAATGCAATTTCTATCTGAATTTAAGCAATACAGTTTGTAAATATTGATGATTATTCTAAAATGTATATGGAAAAGCAAAAAAGCTAGAGTAGCTAAACACTATCTTGATAAAAAAGAATAAAGTAGGACGAATCATCTGTCTTACTTCAAGTCTTTTATGCAGACTATTAATCTAGACTGTGGTGTTGGTGGAAGGATGGACACACTTAATTTTTATTCAGTGAAACAGATTAGAGAATTCAGAATTCAGAGACCACCACACACACATAGGCCCAACTAATTTTTGGCAATGAGGCAAAGGCAATTAAATGGATGAAAGATAGCATTTTCAGCAGATGATGCTGAAGGAATTAGGTATCCCTGGGTTCAAAAAACTAAGATGTATCTAGGCGTAAATGAAAAAATGTAAATCTATAAAGCTTTTAGAAAAACATAAGGACAAAATCTTTACAACCTAGGGCTAGACCTGGAGTTCCTAGATGTAATAAAAAAAGCATAACCCGTGAACACAAAAACTGATAAATTGGGTTTCTTTGAAATTAAAAATGTTTGCTCTGCAAAAGATCTTGTTGAGACAATGAGAAGATGAGCTACAGAGTGGGAGAAAATATTTACAAACCACGAATACAAAAAAGGATTATCATCTAAAATAAAGAATACTCAAAATTCGAGTTAAAGAAAAAGTCCAATTAGAAACTGGGCAAAAGAAATACTGAGAAAATTTCAACAGTTGGCGAGTAAGCACAGGAAAGTATATTCCACAGCATCAGCCATCAGGGAAATTAATATCAAAATTACCATGAGATAGTTTATCACATTCCTATACAAAATAGTGACAACACCAAATGCTGGCAATGATGCAGAAAACGTGGATTCCTCATATGTTGCTTTAGGGAATGCAAAACATTCTGGAAAGCAGATTGGTAGTTTCTTATCAAACCAAACATGCAAAAACCATACAATCCAGCGTTGTACTTCCAGGCATTTTTCCTAGAGAAAGGAAGACTTATGTTCACATAAAATTCTGTACACAAGTGTTCTTATTAGCTTTATTTCTATTAATCAAAACCTAGAAGCAACCCAGATTGTCCTTCAATAGGTGAATAGTTAAGCAAACTGTGGTACACCCATTGTGGAATACTTGTCAACGAAAAGTAAACTACTGACTCAAGACACCAACCTGGATAAACCTCCAGAGAATTATGAGGAGTGACAAAAGCCATCTGTACAACATTCTTGAAGTGACAAAGTGATAAAGAACAGATTAGTGGTTTCCAATGGTCAAGGAGGGAGGGAAGAGAACACAGCTACCAAAGGCAAAATGAGGAATCATGATGGGAAAAGAAATGCTATAAATAAGTGCTATAAATATTTATAAATATACAATCATTTTCTGTGCAAGTATTCCATAGCATGGGTGTACCACAGTTTGTTTAACTATTCACCTGTTGAAGGACAACCTGGGTTGTTTCCAGCTTTTGATTAATATTAAGGTTGATGTTCTGTTTGTGATAATGTGTTATGGTTTTACAAGATGCTATTTTGGGGGAATATTGGGTAAATGGCTCACCAGATCTCTTTGTATTATCTTTCTACTTGCATGTGAATCTATAATTATCTAAAAAAAAATTAAAAACCCTGACAAAAGGAAATCTTTCCCTTTGAAAATGAAGCCCCATTTTTTTTTGTTGTTTTACTTTCAGGAAGAAACTATATAGTATGAGCAATCTCTTTTTATTCTATAACATTCATTTGTTCTTGTCCTTGATGGGGTAAAAATGTCATAACTATTTTTGCATCTACTAAGGAATAACATTATTACAAAAGAGGTTTGGGTTTTTGTTTTTCCCCATTGAATAAAGGTGAGATAAAGGTGATTCAAATGAATCAGAAATGAAGGACATTTTCTGTATGTTTATAATCTTCTGTTCAGTACAACACACACACACACACACACACACATACACACATACCACACAGTAGTAAAGTTTCATTTAGTAAATTGGTCACTAGGAATACTGTACCTCTAGAATTGATCAGTAAGTCACCTGCATTTTTTCTATTACATTTTATGCATAGAGCATATTATAAAATTATATTTGTATCATTAAAAGTAGTTTGATAATTAGCAATTTCTTGAACAACTAAGCTCAAGAAAAGAGCCTGGTAAAATATATTGGGAATTTAGCATTTAAAACTATTCAGAGCTTTTAAAGTGCAAATTAGAACTGGACTAGTGTATTTTCAGTTTTAAGATTCTTCAAACTGCATTTAGAGTAATTAATCAAAATGATGAATCTATTTTTACTTCCTCATTTTATGCTGAAGGGTCATAAACAAAATGATTTGTCCAGTGTCACAAGCCTAGGTGATGTCAAAGCAAACCATAGAAACAATGGTTTTATTAAATATTTTAGAATTGTTTCTAGACCCAGCATTTTCAATGATCTAAGTTGGCATCATTTCTGGATATAATTTTATTATTGTTTTATTGGAATGTAGCATACATCTAGGAAATTTTCTGTAGTTTCTTTTGCCATAATATTACAAATTGAGCAACATTTTGAGGGGCTTCCAAGAGGGATGAATCAAGCCTAGGCAGTTATGGAAAGACCAGGGGAAACAACTTAACTGTGGAATCTCAATGCCAGCCAGGCAGGGCCAAATTCATATCTCCCCAGGGTACCAAGAGTCCAATCCTGTCCATCCACTGCCTGTCAATCGGCCTTTCCTCCAAGCTACTTTCTCCATCCCCTTAGAGCTTCCCAGGGGAATCCATATTTCCTTCCAGGTGGGACCCCTCATCCTGTGACATAGCCAGGGTATCCACAATGCCAACTTTGGGTCCCTATACTCCTCCATACCCACCATCTGTCCCTGGCAAACCTCGTGTGAATCCCTAGCATGTTAGGACCAGGAATGGTGATGAACATGAAGATGTGGAAGAAAATGAAAAAAGCTCATTAAAATATGCACAAACATGACAAGCATGACAAACATTCCTTCTCCTGTTCCTCCACCTCTTCCAGCTGTGACTCTGGGCCTGGACCCTTCCCTCAAGTCTCACCAGTTCTGCTCTCCCATCAAGCTTCTTCCCACCTTCTACACACACCCTGCCATTCAGCCCTGACTGGCTAGGGGAAATGGGAAAGGATGTGCCACAGTTAGCAAAGGTTGCCTCCTTTCTGCTTGGATAGATCTTATAGCCAATGAGTTGAACAGAAGAGGTGTTTTTTTGAAGATGGTAAGACATTTTTAGCTAAATGTGAAGATAAGGTTAAGATCTGTAAAATAGAGTGCTTTTAAGATGGTGATGGAACCAGTCACAGTGTGTGACTCTATGCATGGGTGAATGTGTATAAGGATGAATCTGCATGCATGTGTGTGTGCAAGTGGGTGCGCAAATGTCTGACTGAGGGGAGACACAGGATTAAGCACCCAGGACTCCCCTGCAGAAGTGGTTGAAATTCACAACTGCTCTGAATTCAGTGCTCCTGAATATAGGAACATCTGCCATTCTCTGGGTACTTTTCAGGAAAAGGCAGCAGAGATCAGCTGCCTCTTGGCACCTGGCGCATACCACCATCTGTGGCAACAGGCCAGGCACTGGAAGCAGGGACCATAGCGAAAGCATGAGGAGTAAATCTGGAGCTGAGCCCTGCTGAAGGAGAAGATGTGGGCCGATGCCACTTTCTCTGTCATGGAACCCAGGCAGAGACCTGATTTAGCGTGCCCAATGCTGAGCAACCTTCACCCTGAGACCAAGGGGCAATTTCTGCACCCCTCTGGGATCGACCATCATTGGCCCAGAGAGGATAATCCAAGTTCATGCTACCAGAGAGACAGCTGCCCCACCCCTACACTGGACCAAACACAGATGCATGCAATTGGAGTGGGAGACCTAGCAGCAGACGAGTTGGTGTGAGTCCTGATCTGATTCACCTTCCTTGCCCCAGCAGTCTGTGGGGCAGCTGATCCATATGGAGAGCCTGATCAGCCTGCATTGAGAACTGAGGGGAAGGTCTAGAGACCAGAGCTTGCTCCCTACTGCAGAGAGCCGAAAGCAGTGTTGCCTGGGACATGCCAGTTTAAAAAAAAAACAAAACAACAACAGAAAAGTAAGCTGAAGTTCCAGAAACGACCACAAGAGAGCTCATTTTTATTTTTTGCCTGCTCTCTCTGTATATATCCTTCTGTGTGAGTCTTCTGATTTGATTTGTTCCTTTTTTCTTCCTCTTTTTTTGCATATGTGTATATTTGAGGGTGAGTGTATTTTCATTCTTTGTTAGTTTATTTTTTTTGTTTGTCTGTTTCTTTATCTTTGTCTTCCTTTCTTCTCCCTTCTTTCTTTTTCTGTTCTTTTTCTTTCTCTTATCTCATTTTGGTTTCAGGGAGTATACATATGCTCCCACTGCATGGACTAATGTAAGGTGGTGGGATGTGTGGTCCAGGGGGCTCATACTCCAGTCAATGGATACTGTGATCTGTTGGTAGCTTCTGAACCATAGCTCTCCGCATTCAAAATTAATCAAATCTCAAAACTGCAAAAAGACAGCACAGCCTCCTACTCCCAGCCCAGCTTCAAAATGGAATAAATCCAGTGGTTTTATTTAGAAAAGTATAGGGGGTTGACCAAATAGAAGTAGAAACTATCTCCCCTATCACTGAACAATGGAATTACAGAGGGGAAAAAAAGATAGCGAAAGTCCATCACAAATGAAGAAGAATCAAAGGAAGAATACCAGTACCAACAGATTTCTGAAAAGACAGCACCTGAGAATACAAACTTAAGAATTCAAACAATGAAGAGCCTTCAGAACAACTGATCTCAGACCACAAGTACAGATATTAAGGTATTGATGGAGAGGATGAACAAAAATGAAGAAAGACAAGAAGAATGAAAGAGTTGATAACTTAGTTGAAGGCAAAAACGAATATAGTAAACCAAATAAACAATAAACTTACAAGCATGAAAAACAGACTTAACAAAGCAGAAGAAAGAATTTCAGAGCTTGAAGACCAAAATATAGAACTAACTCAAACTATTAAAAACATAGAAAGGAAGCTTAAAAAGATGGAACAAAGTCTCCAAGAGATGTGTGATCTTGTTAAGAGACTAAACTTACATCTGACTCTTGTATTCCTGAGGCAGAAAGGGAGACAGAGACCACCTTAGAATAAACATTCCATGTGATTATCCAAGAAAACTTCCCTCATCTCATCAGAAATCCTACCATCCAAAACAAGAGATCTAGTGAAACCCTCTAAGACATCAAATGAGAAGACTAACTCCTAGATATATAATAATTCACTTACACAAAGTAGGTATAAAAGAAAAAATCCTAAAGGGAGTGAGAACGAAAGGTCAGACTATCCACTAAGTGAGACCTATTAAAATAGCAGCAGATTGATCTACAGAAATACTACAGGATAGAAGAAACTGGAGGCCAATCCTCAAAGTTCTCAAAGATAAGAAATTTCAACCAAGAATTTACTACCCAGCAAAGCTAAGCTTCATCTACGTTGGAGAATTAAAATCCTTTCCAAATATTCAATTCCTAAGAGTTTATGCTGCCTCCAGATCAGTTCTACAAGAGATACTTAAGAAGGTACTAAGCACAGAAGAAAGAAAAAAACAAGCAACGATGCTCTTTCCAAGAATGCAGGAAAACAGAATCACTGTGACTGCAAAATTAAAAACACACACATATACAACTCCAACTCAAAAGAAACAACTCCAAAACAAAAGTAAACCAATAAAAGATAAACAAACAGCAACAACAAACTTTATAAAAACCCCATCTTGCATCTCAATAATCAGTCTGAATGTGAATGGACTATATGCACCACTGAAAAATACATAGAATGGAAAACTGGATTTAAAAAAAAATCCAATAATATGCGTCATCCAGGCAACACATCTCACTACATAGGACACTCACAGATTCAAAGTTAGAGGATGGAAAACAAATTTTCAGGTGAATGGAAAACAAAAGCAGGCAGGAGTTGTGATCTTAATATCAGAAAAAAGCAACCTTTAAGCTATCAAAAATTTTAAAAGATATGGAAGGACACTACATAATGATAAAAGGGTCAATCATCAACAATAAATATCCATCCTAAACATATATGCAACCAACACAGGAGTACCAACATTTATAAAACAGCTACTGAGTAAACTAAAAAAAAAAAAAAGATAAAGACTAACACTATCATAGCTGATGACTTAAAAACCCCATTAACAACCATAGGCAGAGGCAAAAAATCAACAAGGAGATCTGGAACCACAACTTGATGCTTGACCAAATGGACTTAATAGATACCTAAAGAACACCTTATCCAACAACTACAGAGTATATATTTTACTCATCACCACATGGAATATACTCAAGATAAACCACATCCTTGGCCATAAATCAAGCATAAGCAAACTTCATAAAATCAAATACTGCCATGCACCTTCTCAGACCACAGTGAAATAAAAATGAACATCAACACCAACAAAATGCTCCCCAAACCCACAAAGACATGGATACTAAACAGTATGATGCTGAACAACTTCTGGATCAACACAGAAATTTCAAGATTCTGGAAAGAAATGAAAATAAAGGCACATCTTAACAAAACCTCTGGGATGTCATGAAATCAGTATTGGAGAGAAATTTATCTCTCTCCAAACACACATCAAGAAAATAGAAAGGTCACAAGTTCACAGCCTAAAAAATCACTAAGGGAGCTGGAAAGACAAGACCACCAAAACCCTAACTTCAGCAGAAGACTCCAGATTCCTGAATCATATGAAAAGTCAATTTCTAGTTCTTTCAGAAATCACCAAACTGTTTTCCACAGAGGCTGTACTAGTTTACGCTCCCACCAACAGTGCAGAAATGTTCCCTTTCATCACATCCTCTCCAGCATCTGTTATTTTTGAATTATTGATGATGGCTATCCTGATTGGAGTTAGGTGGTAACTCAGAATCGTTTTAATTTGCATTTCTTTGATGACTAATGAGACTGAGTATTTTTTCATGTATCTGTTGCCTGCTCACATGTCTTCTTTTGAGATGCGTCTATTAATATCTTTTGGCCACTTTGTAATGGGGGGGTTTTTTTTGTTTGTTTGTTTGTTTGTTTCATCATTTTTGAGTTCCATGTAGATCCTAGATGTTAGGCCTTTGTCAGACATACAGTTGGCAAATATTTTTTCCCAATCAGTGGGCTGTCTCCCTGCTCTCTTGATGGTTTCTTTGGCTTTGCAGAAGCTTGTCAGTTTGATGAGGTCCCACCTATCTTATCTCTTATGTCATGGGAACTTTTGATCAGGAATTTGTTACCAGTTCCAATTTCCATAAGGGTGTCTTCTGCACTTTCTAAGGTTCTTATTATTTGAGGTTTATGTTTAGATCTTTAGTCCATTTAGAGTTGATTTTTGTGTATGAGGATAGTTAGGGGTCTTGTTTTAATCTCCTACATGTGGTCAGTCAGTTTTCCCAGCACCATGTACTGAATGGGTTCTCTTCTCCCCAGTCGTTGGTGGTGGAGGCTTTGTTGAAGATGAGTTGGTTGACAAATTGAGGTTTTGCTTCTGGAATCTCT